>JADFUC010002139.1:0-206745 GCA_019722365.1 Lithospermum erythrorhizon | reverse complement strand
CCAGCCAGAATTTTCAACGGTGGCTCTGCTAACTGCCGCCAGGCTGGCGCCGACAATGGGCGGAACATACTTGGGATGATTTTTTTTTTTTTTTTTTTTTTTTTTTTTTTTTTTTTTTTTTTTTTTTTTTTTTTTTTTTTTTTTTTTTTTTTTTTTTTTTTTTTTTTTTTTTTTTTTTTTTTTTTTTTTTTTTTTTTTTTTTTTTTTTTTTTTTTTTTTTTTTTTTTTTTTTTTTTTTTTTTTTTTTTTTTTTTTTTTTTTTTTTTTTTTTTTTTTTTTTTTTTTTTTTTTTTTTTTTTTTTTTTTTTTTTTTTTTTTTTTTTTTTTTTTTTTTTTTTTTTTTTTTTTTTTTTTTTTTTTTTTTTTTTTTTTTTTTTTTTTTTTTTTTTTTTTTTTTTTTTTTTTTTATGAGAGGCAAAAAAGATTGTTGAGTCCTCCTGCTCTGCCTCCAAACAAAAATACATAAGCCAGGTCAATAATAATTGCAATGTTATTTTACGTTAATCAAATGCGGATTCAGTGCCATGCCAGGAGAGCAGAGTAAGCCGCCAAGAAGGATGCGACAAAATGAAGCATTGCGCAAAGGTTTTGCAGGTTACTTAAAAAAAAATGTGCCTGTATTGGCACCGCTGGACACAAACAGAGTCCGGATGGACGACTCAATCTCGGCGGATGGTGCGCCGCGGGAACACCTCGCAAACATATCCGCCAAAGATTTTTAAGTGCAGCCAGAAATGTTCAATCGGTTTGGTTTTAGCTGATCATCCGTATATAAATTTCAGATCAGCATTTATGAACCATATGTTCTTATCTCTAACTATACCAGGCCAAAAACCAGAGATATTGATGTTTTCTCCTAATCTTTGATAGATTTAGAAGTCAAGGAGTTAAGTGAATACGTATTGACCTTCATGCAATTTTCCAACTTAACAAAATTTTAAATGTTTTAGTGCTGCTTTGATGCTGAAGACAGCGATTTTCCCGCATATGGAATGTTATCTCAAGTTGAGCACACACGGAGTAAGCGGCCCGTGACAGGCGCGGAAAATAATCGGGCATTTCGACTAAGAGAAGGCTCTAAAACATTGTTGAGTTCCGATTTTGCCACCGGCCCTTTCTTGCCGGTGGGACATCCTTTTAGAATGCAAAAATGCCTCGCTGGGCGGGACATACTTATTCACACTCACACTGTATGAAACGACTAATGGAGCCGATATTTGCGCATGTAAAGTGCGGCTGAACTCATGTCTTCGGTAAAGGTCATTATTCACCATAGATCATGTGGGTATAATTTTCATCATAACAGTGTAAGAAAAAGTATATTTTGGGAGTCGAGTTATTGGTCGCACAAAAACTCGACACAACATCGACTTCATGCACACGGAGTAGTAACAATGGTGAAAATTTATTACATACTCGTAATGGTTGTTCTCGAAGCACTAAAGATAATGAACGGTCGAGGCTTGACATTCGCACTCATTGCTCGAGACCGTAGCTGTATGCGCGGAAATACCGGGAGGAAACATGAACCAAAAGCTTAATTTATACTCTCGAACCCCGCAACGTAAAAGATTTCAGAATGTTGGCCCTGCCTACATCATCTCCGAAGTGGACGCTTCAAACATTGCAAGATGTGCAAGAAATGTGAATTTCAATGACTAAAAAGTCATGATGTTCATATAGCCTTCAATCCCATATGGAAACAATCACAGAGTTGGTATTATTTCTTTCAAGGATGACAAAGAACAACTCTTAAATGTGGAACGTGTGGCAATTGGGCATAATATTGTTGAGATAATTTGTAAGATGGAAAAGATTCTTCCCACCTTGTTTTTTTTGATGTAATGGAACACCTACCGATACATTTGCCATACGGCTTTAAACGGAGGTCCCGTGGCAATATAGTACCCTTTCGAGTCGTGAGTTTTTTCTACTCTTTATTGTATTTTCATAGTACTATATTTACTCATCTAACTAACCACAAATGTTTGTAGATATTTAGGGCATTGAAGAAATTTGGTAAGGCAAAAGGCACGATTGAAGGGTCAGTCAATATGCGAGACATATTTGGTCAAAGAGGTTTCAAACTTTTGTTCAACGCATTTCCTCTCGAGGAAGCGGATCAAACCAACTTAAATCGAATTGGCGAGGCACGATGTACCGAATCGGATGGATGACCCAATCCTCCGTTTGCCATTGTTTCATTACCCAGACGTGGCAAAATTAAGTGAAGCATAGATATCGATGAAGAACTATACAACACCGCTTCATGCGTATATTCTATGCAATACGCCAAAGCATACTAAACTCTTCGTTAAGTGTATATTTAGCATTTCAATTAATCAATTCTTATGTGATATAATAGTTAATTCAAACGTAAAACGCTTTTGTTTTAGGATCTACCATGATTGGTTTGACGAGTTGAATCCCGGCGCGACGTACGCATGCAGAAATCGCGACGTGACCAATAATTTCGCCGAATGGCTTCAAAAGTATGTACGGAATAATATGGCCACACCATTACCCGAGAATTCTATTAGGTCCTCGCACTGTAAATTAAAAAGGCATAAAAGCGGTACTACATCAACGGGTACTATTTTTGATATCGTGCGTATGATGGTAATATAAGCACCTATTAATAATGTGTTTTGTGCCAACGTTCACGCTACTGCCAAAGATGCATGATCATGTCGACTACTATGGTGTCTTAGAGGAGATTTGGGAGTTGTCGTGACAACTTGAGTTACTAATCGGCTGCCCTCTTCAAATATCATTTTGGTTTGACATTAAACAAGTGGATGCAAGCGCATCCGAAGAATGGAATGGTTCAAATCAAACACCACAAAAAGTTAGAGGCGCTAAAGATTTAATTCGCTTATCCTAAAGATCCTGCACAACAAGTATACTATCTCCGTTATGTATCACGCAGTGGAGATCATAGGCAGTGGGTGTGTCGCAATGAAATCGAACATGCAGAAGTCGAAATGATTGGACTCATATGCAAATGGATGCCTCCCGCTGATACCGAAGATATCTTCCAAGCACAACAACCTCCTCCCCGTTTCCTATCGACCGGACCAATGACGCCGCCAAGTATCGGGAATCGGCGGAAAGCAGTTGTTGAAAAGGAGAACGATGTGGTATCCGATCATGGGGATGGTTCGATTACTTAGTCGACTATCCCGAACGCTGCTTCATGACGAATACGACGGCGAAGACAACTCTAAGACGATTAATAATCAAATATTTTAAGTTACAAGTTTTTCATATAGTAATTTGCAACTTTTTATTAAACTTCATATTGAAATATGCACAATGAGTGTAGTGGTGTATTTTGTATTTTTGCTTCTTTGATATTGTGTTCAAAAAACTCGTGATATGTATTTATTTCTTCTTCATATTGCTTATGATGTGGAGTTCGCTTGCAAATCGTATCTTTTTTTTTCTTACAGACGCCTATAGAGTCGGGATGTGGTATGGGCTTAAAATAAATGTTTTGCACTCTTTTCCAGAATGGAAACGGATGGATACTGGTATGAAAAATGGAGACGGATCGGTGATCAGAGTTTCAACTTGAGGCCTGCCAGCCTCCTACAAAATCAGGAAATTCAAAAAGCCAAATGGAGTCGGATGGAGACGTGGATGGAGATAGGATTCCGTAATTCATTTCCTATAAATATCTTCACACATTATCATCATTATTCAACCATTTTTTTTTCCAATCCCACAACATAATATCATCTTTTTTTATGTTATTAATTTTATTTCCATAATTTTATCAAGCTCACTAACATTAAATTTTATTTCCTTTTATTTCAGAGGTGACTTTAAAGAGGTAATTATTAATACTTTATTCACTTTTTTTTTATTTTGTATGTAATTTATATTTGTGAATATATTTGTAATTTATATTTGTTACTTTTGTCAGTGGGAAATAATTTTCCAAGTTTCAAATAGGTAATTTGGTTTCTATTTTAATTTTAGGTTGTGGAATGTTTGATGTTTTATATAAAATTAATGTTTGATGTTTATATGAATAAAAAAATGTCATCATATTTAATGCTTATATGAATTAATGTTTGATCTTTTTATGCGAAATAGCCATGTTTACCATGATTGTTTCTATGAATTCTATGGCTTTTATGTTTGAATCTTTGATGTTTTTATATTTGTTTGTACGAAAGTTGGATGAATTCAACCCTTTGCTATTTGTTTTATGATTTGGATGGGTTTTTGCGGGTGTTGCAGCCTCGCCGCTTTACGCGGCCGGCAGAATCGGATCGCTTAAAAAAAACGCAAGGGGAGTCGACGGAGACGTGGCCGAGACGGAGTTTGAATTTTTGCACGGCCTTCCAACGGTGAGTCGGGTGAGCCTGGATTGTATTTACAGTGGAAACGAGCCTCGGCCTAGCCGGTTCTACGTGAGCTCTGCCTGAGTCGCAAACACGAGACGCTCTGAGTCCATTTATAATTTGGGTTCGAGTCGGGATGGAGACTTGCCCCAGCCTGGGATACGTGGAGTCGTCCTATTATAATCGGCATAGCCTAAGCATGAGACGGGTCGAGTCGGTTCATTTGGAGACGGCTGAAATGTCAAGCCCGAAAATATGCGGCTTAAGCTCAGTCGGAATGGAGATGGGGGGTGATTTGTAGACGCATGGGGGAAGCTGGCAAGCCCCCGCTCCAATCCCTTGCCCAATTGAAAAATGGAGGTGGTTTGGGAACGGGATCGGGCTGCCTTTTGCCCGCATTTCAGGCAGCGTAAGAGGCACTGATATTATCCGCTTCAATCTCTAAGAACGGCTTACCCATGGGGTCCAGCACAAAGATCCCAAAGCGATCGATAGCTGGCTCAAGTCTCCTAGTATGGATCAGCTTACCCATGAGTTCAAGCGGAGAGTCAAGATCTATGTTGGTCTTCCGAGCTTCCTTTGTATTTATCAAATGACAAAACAAACTTTAGAGAATAATAGTAATTTGTTTATTATTTCAATGTGAAAACACGCAGAAATGAGTTCACACGTTGAATAAAATTCCCCAAGCCTCTTAATTTTTATTCATGCAGGCCGTAGTATTAGCATTGGGTGCTCATGGTGCCTAGGTGCGATCTTGCCTCACATTTGTCCGAGGTGCCCCACAAAGGAAGTTACTTCTTGCCTCACCATTCTCCCCGAGACACCACTTTTATCCTTTCATATCGGGATTGGGGAGATCATGTACTTCTATCAAGGGCTTAGTAGATTCTTTCTGAGCCTCCCCCAAGTCAGTGTATGTCCTCATCCTAGGAGAGCTTCCACCTTAAGTCGGGATAATTATTCTTATTTCGCCTGTCGGGTCTGTTCCACTGCCAGGGATTTATCTTTGTTAGAATTGTGGGATGAATTTATTCAGCGATTAAACACCACAATTCATACATCCTCGATCTCGCAAATAATGTATATTAATCTAAACACATAAAATACATTATGAATGAAAGAGCCTGCTGATTCGGCAATGAAGACCTAAAATGAACTCCTGGCAAGCCCACAACAAAGACTCCTCACGTTAACGCCTTCAAAGTCCATCCAATCGCTTGTCCAACACCGAAATAATGTCCTGGGATTGCACACACCAAGAGGGAAACTAAAATCTAGTAATTTGAACTTGCTAGAGTCGAAGAGGGAACACACCGAAGAGAAAAATTCTCTTCCAAGGGAGCAGTCCACAAATAAGTGAACGAGGCAAGGTTTTTTTCTTTTTGTCAGCTTAAACGAGAAAACCCTCATCGACATTGACCATGCATCGTTAAGAACCGCTTAACTCATTAACTTAATTAGACCGTTATGTGCTTATAATTAAATAATGAGTTACTAGTGAGTCAAATGCTCTATTTTAATTAATCCTAACAAGTCAATTAAACAATAACGAGTCACTATCGAATAATTTATCAAGTTCATCGATAATTGCTTAATTGATTAAACTTCTAAAAGTTTAACCAATTGATGTTCATCAATATATATATTGATAGTTATATAAATATCGAGATTTATCTCCAATATTTAAGTCTCGTTTAATTTCATTCACAAATACATTCAATATCATCAGACAAGCACACCTTCTGTACGTATAATAGTAAGTTGCATAACAATAATAATTGACCAATTACAATTATTATAACGACAATGAGTAAAGATCTAAAGAATCGCCTGAACCCCTTAAATTATCACGAGAACCCACACTAGTAATATACAATTGCCATGTGAACACTCATGCTCCAAGAATCACATTTAACCAACCCGATATATGAATTGATACACAATTGTCGTAACACATCCTCTCGTTCCCCCGCATTTCGCCGACCTGCTGGCCAAGGGGAATTTGAGCTTCGAGATTTATGTGCAGAATTTACCGCCTCAAACCGCTGACAGGCAGAAAGTGTCGCCGATTATTCTGCATGCCCCTCTGGCCGTGTCCGCTTTTAACTCCAATTACTTTCTAAGTGTGCCTATCGAGGGCCACAATAGTCATCATTAAATTAGATACGCCCAAAGGATTTACCGCATCACCAAGAAACTTGGCTCAACGAGGGCGGCCACCTAACGGATCTGCGTCTCCCCCGGCCATATTCCTAGCTTCGCATAAAATGGGCCCAAGCAGTTAAGATGTCCACCGGTGCATCCTCGTGTCTATCGCAAAGATCCGCCTACTAAAGTTGGCTATCACCGAGGTGATGACCAGCTGGCTCGCGCTGGTATCTTAATTCCTTCGAAATATTTTCTAGAAAAGTGATAGTTCGGGAACTCGCGCGCCTCGCGGTTACCGTGATATATGTCCCTTCCTGACTCAAGTAGTGACATTGCGGTCCATATGGCGAATTCTGGATCATTCCGATTGAATCCCTCTCGTTCACACACTGGGTATCCGTACGGACGTAATCCATCAATCGGGCCCGCCGAATGATTTTTTCTATCTCATCTTCGTGCAAGTCGGTAATCATCCGTGACGTGACCGCGACCTCGTGGTATTGACAATATTTGCTCATGTCTCTCTCTTACCGGCTGGGGATCTTCCCTGTCAGCGGTCGTGGCAACATCTGCCTATCTCAATCTCCGAATACATTCCCCGACCGAGTCGGGTCAAGTATTCGATTCTTCCCTCCGCCGGAGCTTTTCCTTCTCGATCATTATGAAGCGCTGCAGTACCTCCCCGGGAGGCCACTTCGGTGTAGGCTTTCTGGCCTACCCGGATCATGTCGGGCGCACTCCGCCTTCGGGATCCGACTCTTCCGTCAAAATTATCTACCGGATTCTTCCCCTTGGCATTGTTTGCTCTCTTCTCGGCTTCCCTCGATCCGGATGTATTTGTAGGCTCATTCATTGACCTCTTCCATGTCTTGTGGTGGCCTTTTGAGGAGCGATTCTTTAAACTTATTCATTCGCAATCCCTATACAAAGTGCAATGACTCAAGTATCTTTCCGATCTCAAGGCTAGACTCATTCGAATCGCCTCCCCCGAAGGGAAAGCCGATTGACTCCGCTCTCTTTGCTTGACATTGGTCACAGAGAATGCACATCCTTGTCTTGTCGAAATCTTCTCACATAAGTCCCTGTGAACCGGTTCTTAAGTTTCATGGAGGAAAGGCGCATCCTTTAGTCAACCGACAACCATATTAATGCCGGGACCTGCCAATAGACTACGCTTATCCGGCCGCCGGAAAGACATCCGAACCTGAATTCCTCGTGAATGTGTTTTCTAGATGCTTCTCAGAACTGTTGGGCGATGGAGTTTCAATCACGCTGGTACGATCGCGCCTCCTAATTCAAAGTAAAATGGGAGCCAATCCTCGCTAATTTCTTTTGCTTGGTCCTCCTCCGAGTACGCTCCAAATAATTGTTGAAAGCGCGCATTCTACCTACCGTCACAACTGGAGCATGTCTCTTGCTGAAGCCGGGGCGGTGCTATGCCTCCGTCTGGGTCGCCCCCTCGTGGTCAGTGATGTGCCCTAATGGTTGCCTCGGGAGCAAGCCCGCCTGTGGGGGAGCGTGGCGTAGGCATCTCCTTCCTCCTCCCATGCGAATATCTTCTCCACGGGTCCCCTTCCGAGCCGCGATCATGTCATGGAGTCGTTGTATCAATGCTGTCGCGATAGTACGCCATTTCGCATTGCTTCAATCATGGTCGGAGGGCGAAATTGCTCATTTCCTCGGGCGCTGCGGCTCTAACTCTGCACGCTGGCTATTCCCCGGACGCTTTGTCGGGTCTGACTCGTCGATCACGCTGATCGCCATGAATCTCGCCCCATCACCCTTCCGCCGAATGTGACCATCTTCTTGCTTTGTTGTTTTCGACTAAAGTCATGCTTCTTTCAAAAGAAAGTAGGACGGTGACTTTCAAAGCAAGTCTCCCACTATGGCGCACGATGACCTCCACCGCGGGGAGTAGCAGGAACGGAGATCCTCCCCAAGCTTGTGCTTTGATATGCCTTGCCTAATCCACCCGCCCCTGTGCCGGCCGCCTGAGGCTAAAATCATTATCAACCCGAACACAAAGAGTCACCATACAACCCGACCAAAAAGCACGCAGAAAAATACAACATGACTATGCCCGTATTGTCACAAGACAATCACCCATCTATGGTAAGAATATTACCTTCTTATTAACTTCTCATATCATCACATCTCATAAACTCAACATCATATCAACTTTCATAATCTTACCACCTTTTATCATCATGTTATCTTCACATAACATCATAATTTCAATATTCCATATTCATATCAATAATTACAACACCATTTCAGCTATATTCACCTTATCCTTTTAATAGTATCAACCAGATGATTTATTCTTTTTTCTATTTATTACATTCATAAATACATATGATCCCATTTAATATTTCTTTTATAACACTAACTCTTACCCATATATAGTTATATCATAATATCTCAAATCTATAATATTCCAATATCTCATATATTGATATTCAACATAATTTCTCAATAAAACCAATTAGTTCAATCAACCCATTCTCATACTTATACACGTGTACCATTCTATCACACTAATATAATCAAGATCACACTTTACTAAATCTCCTCTCAATAATTAACTTTCTATATATATACTACCTTATTAATTATCGTATCAACATACTTGTAATCTTTTTAATAGTTATTCACTTACAACAACCCAAAATATACAATACACATATTCATAATGTATGAAAGATTATAAACTTGTGATAGGAGTACTCACCTCTAGTTAAGCCAAATATCAACAACTTTATTACTTCAATCACCTATTCGATATCAATCTTTTACTTCTTGAAACTGTTGTAACTTTAGGATTATGTTTTTATAGGTGAATAACCACAAAAGGAAAGAAAAATATTTTGGAAAAAGCGGGTGGGAAACTCACTCCCCAACAAATGATCAAAAGGAAGAGAATAAAATTTTATATAATGAAGTTGTCTTAACATCAAGTAAAGCAAAGACGGTGTGGCTTTAAGAAATTAGGGAGGTGTCAAGCTAAAGACGAGGTGTCGCTTTTGTTTAGCTAGAGGGAAAACGAGTAAGATTTAGCCATACACTTGTCTAGTCAAGTTTATTTTAAGTGTGAGCAATACTCAATTATTACTTAATTCATAAAAAAATTGGGTTTCTTATTTCATTAGAATCGTTTTGATTTTCTCAAAAGAAAATCATTTATGCTTAATATTAGGGGAACATAAAAAAACTCGAGGATTCCGCTCGATAAGAAAAAATGCATTTTTGTTGTCTTCGAATCGACCATGACGCTTTTTCGCTTTCACTTATTAAAAACAATTAGAATTGCTTGATTTTCTCAAAGAAAATCATACCTATGTGCTAATACATAGGAACATCGAAACAAATTGCATGGATAAAAAAATGTATTTTTTGTTGTCGCCGAGACCGTGACGCTTTTTTGTTTTGTGTAGTTAAAAGCATTAAATTCCTGCTGATTTTCAAAAGAAAATCATACCCATGCTAATATTAGGGGAACACTTAAAAAACCTCGCACGATTCATTTTGGATAAGAAAAATGCATTTTTTGTTGTCGCCGACCGGGACCGCGGACGCTTTTTTTGTTTTCACGCATTAAAGCATTAGAATTAAGCTTTGAAATTTCTCAAACAATATCATACCTATGCTAATATTGTGGGAACATCGAAAAACACTCGCAGCTGATTCCGCTCGATAAGAAAAAGTGCATTTGTTGTCATTTAATCTGACAAAGGACGTTTTTTATTTTCATACGTATTAAAAAGCATTACATAATAGTTTTATTTTCTCAACAAAGTCATACCTATGGTATTGGCAAGGACCATCGAAAAAAATCCTCAGACGGATTCCGCTCGGATGCTAAAAACGATAGCGTTTTGTTGTCGCCGGCGACCGTAATTCGCCTTATAAGAATCGTTTCTGATTTTTCCCAAAGAAAATCATACCCATGCTAATATTAGGGGAACATCGAAAAAACTCGTACGGATAAGAAAAAATGCATTTTTTGTTGTCGCTGAATCGAGCCGTGACGTTTTTTGTTTTCGCGTATTAAAAGCTTTAGAATTGCTTGAATCTCTCAAAAGAATATCATACCCATGCAAATATTAGGGGAATTATAAAAAAGCACTGATGGGATAAGAAAATGGCCGGTTACGCCGACCGACTGCGGACGCTTTGCTCGCATAAAAGCATTAGAATTGCTGATTTTCTTAATGAAAATCATACCTATGCTAATATTAGGGGAACGTCAAAAAAGCTCGCACGGATTCCGCTTCGGATTAGAAAAAAATGCATTTTTTGTCATTGCCGGCGACCGTGGGCAATTTTGTTTCTCAGTATTAAAAGTATTACACTGCTTGATTTTCTCTCAAAGAAAATCATACCTATTTTAATATTAAATATCGAAAAACCTCGTGTATGATTCCGATAAGAAAAATGCATTTTTTATTGTCGCCGAGGACCGTGACGCATTAAAAGAATTAGAATTCTTTGTTTTGACGTATTAAAAAGAATTAGAATTGCTTGATTTTCTCGCGGTGAAAATCATACCTTATGCCAATATTTAGTAAAAACATGGAAAAAATCGTGGTGGATTCCGTTTTGCTAAGAAAAAATACATTTTTGTTGCTCGCCTAACGACCGACAATTTCAAGCTTTTCACCTACAAGTTACTAGAATTGCTTTATTTTCTCAAAGAAAGTCATACCTACGCTAATATTAGGGGGGAACACCCAAAAAACTCGCATTTTATTCCGCTCGGATAAGAAAATGCATTTTTTTGTTGTCATGAGGACAAGGATTTATATTTGTTACAAGTATTAAAAGCATTAAAATTGCTTTTATTTTCTCAAACAATATCATACCTATGCTAATATTAGGGAACATAGAAAAACTGCATTCGATAAAAAAAATGCATTTTTTTTGCCATCGAATCGGACCAGTCGTTAAGTTTTCATTTAATTAAAAGCATTAAGTAAATTTCTTGATTTTACCAAAGAAAAATCATACCTATGCTAATATTGGGAACATCAAAACAAACTGTATAGATTTTGTTCGATAAGAAAAAAATGCATTTTTTTGTTGTCGCCGAGACCGACACATTTTTATTGCATAAAAAGTATTAGAATTAGCTGGATTAAAATAAAATCATACCTATGCTGCTAATATTAGGAACATCGAAAAAACTCGTACGGATAAGAAAAATGCTTTTTTTACCGTCGAATCGGACCGTGACATGTTTTGTTTCAATGCATGGGTGCCACGATAATTTCTTGAATTTCTGAAAGAATATCATACCTATGCTAATACGTAGGGGAACATAAAAAAAGTTCGCACGATTCCGCCGGATAAGAAAAAACACATATTTTTGTTGCCAAATCTACCGCGACGCTTTTGTTTTCAAAGATAAAAGTATTGTATATCTCTGAATCTCTCTCAAAGAATATCATAATGCTAATATTATTGTGAAACATAAAAAAAAGTCAGTAGGATAAGAAAATCGCATTTTTGCCTGCCGCCGACCTGACCCCAAGGACGCTTTTTGTTTTTGCGCATTAAAAGCATTACTGATTTTCTCAAAGAAAATCATACCTTATTCTAATATTAGTGTGAACATGGAAAAACTCTCTCGTGCAATTCCAGCTCTGAGCAAGAAAATGTTTTTTTGTTGTTGCCCTGCGACAATGACGCTTTTGTTTTCGCGTATTAAAGTGCATTAATCTGTCATTTCACCAAAAATCATACCTATTCTAATATTACAGTAGAACATCGAAAATTCCATCTGATTCCGCCCGACAAGAAAAAATGCATTTTTTTGTCAGCCTAATCTGACCGTGACAATTTTTTGTTTTCTGCAAGTTAAATGCATTAAAATTTGTTTTGATTCTTTCAAAGAAAATCATACCCCTATTCTGTAATATTAGGGGAACATCAACAAAAACTTCCTGATTCCGTTTCTGATTAGAAAAAAATGCATTTTTCGTTGTCGCTCGACCGTGACGCTTTTTGTTTTCGCATTAAAAGCATTTGAATTTCTTTTGATTTTCTCAAAGAAAATTATACCTATACCAATATTAGGGAAACATCTAAAAAAACTCGCATTTTATCTGCCTGGATGGGGTTAGTAAAAAATGCATTGCTTTCGCTTCGAATCTGACATTTTCGCTTTCTGGCCAGACAAGTTATGAAAGAAGCACTAACTCAAACTGGCACATCAAACATATCACACACACACATTTTTGCCGGTCGGGTATTACAAGCAACCTCCCCACTTAAAATACTCAACGTCCATGACTCGGGAGGCAGTCTACTCTGGCTTCAAGAGGCCTCAGACTTAAGGCCAAGACAAGACTCTGGGCCTCCCACTTGCCTTAATTTGGCTCTATGAACATTGCACGCCCGCCCGGCATCCTGCCTTTGCACGTTATTAGGGATTCGACGATCTGCCCCACAAAACCACACGGCCTTTCCAAAGACCCCACTACACGCCACCGAGAACTTCTCTCCAAATTGGGTCACCCATCCTGTGGATTCACCCTGTGTCGCCGACGCTTTAATAATCTAGCTTCTTATAAGGATGCAGCTCCTCAAAGTTAGCATTTATCTTTGCCAGATGAAGTAGTGACCAATCAAATCATATCAAAACATATCACACAATAATATTTTTAAGCGGCTCCAGATTACATTTAAAAGAGATCATACTATTGCAATGTCAACAACCGTTAGCTATAATTTCTTTTTATGGACATTTTATTTCTGCAGGTTACATTCAGATGCTTGGAATGGATTACCTCATGTATGGCGGGAAGTTCCTTGAGTGCAGAAGTTTATGAAGCAAAATCTTTTGAAGCTTAGCACACTAGCAAGCTCTTCGATTTACTAGTTGATAACCCTCCTTTAAGATTTAATTTTGCACCCCCAAAGGGCTTTTGTAATAGATCTGTGGATAGTCTTATGTGTCTCCTTCAAACACTATGTAATTTCTAGGTTTGTAATTATATGTAAGTAATTATTCAAAGAAAATAGTACTTATTATCAAAATATATAAATTTCAAATAAGGTTCTTATTTTAACTTTTTTCTTTTTTAGTAAGTGGAAATAAATTATGAGAATGTTATTTTAATTTGCATAAAAATGATGCAAAATAAATCTCTTTAAATTTTTAAAAATTGAGGGTTAATTTTACTATTAAAAAGTTAAAAAATTAAAAATGTTGACCATCCTTTTAATATAGCAATTAAATTATAATAATTCATAACTTCATTTTATTATATAATAATTTCAGAAAGTTAACATCAATAGCATTAATACCAGACACGCCTCTATACCATTCTATTATTTGTGGAAAACCTTTTAGGACAAGGCAGTAGTAGTATATAAATGGGCTTAATTTTCCGCTTGGGTCACTTATACTACGATTTATTTTCAATCCGCCCCTCGGCGCTTCGCCTGCCTACGCCCCAAAGTATTTATCTTGCCCGCTTTACCCCCTAAACTATTTTTCTTGTCTCAATGCCCCTAAACCCCTATCATTCTTCAAGCATTTAAACCGTATTTCAACCTCGCTCCGTACTAATATTACTATAATAAGATACTAGTTGCCTCGGCAGAAACGCAATTCTCATGTCAATAATGATAATACAACTGTCATCAAAGTGGTACTTTTCAGATGTAGGGAATTTTAAGGTTGTAACCGAATTTAGTCGATATTAGTCGGTAAGGGCCTGATATAATTGAGGGGCAAATGTTGATGTTTGGAAGTTAGTTGTCGGGATGCTTAAAACGGTGCAGATTTATCAATTAAAACGACGCAAGCCACCACATAAAACTATTTCCAGCTAAACTCATTAACTCACGTATAAACCAACTCCATGCCCAAAGCAAGAGATCACCCTTCTCCTTTCTTCTTCCTCACGAAGGCCGAACGTCTCCCTCTCAAATTTTTTTCTCCGATTTCTTCCCATCTCGGCAAGCTTTGGACCTCAAATTTTTGGAGAAGCTCCTCATCATCATCCTCTTCGACGAAGGAAAAGGCCTGATCTTTTGACTATTTCGTGAGTTTCAAAGTTGAGTTTGACTTTTGTATTTTATCTTTTATTGCTACAACTCCATTCTTGGGCTTTGAAATTAGTTGTTTTGAGCTGAAATTAAGTTGGATTTTAGCAAATTGCTGTGTTTTAGTGGACGTTGACTTTTGGGGGATTTAGTCGACCAAGCCAGGTTATTATTGCTTATAGTAATTATTATTCAAAGCTTAGATTATAAGATACGAGACGCATCATAATCGATTTTTGGAGTAGAAAGCGTTGTATAGTTGAAGTTGACTTTTGAGTTGACTTTGGGTTTGATTCTTTTTCCTAAAATATTTAGAGTATGAATATGTTATTTAATCTTTATTTTGATTTTTTAAGGTAGAAATTATGATTTATAAAGTTGTTGGAGTGAATATATGTTTTGAAATTAGTTTTTATTGATTTTATAGTAAACGGGCTTGTATTCGAGGTTGTTAGAAATGTTTAGTTGAAAAGTTGATATTTCGTTGATCGAAATTAAGTTAAAACGTTAGTATTTTGGTTAAGGTGTTAGCCCATTACGAGGATTTAGCTCCGGATACTGAAATCGTCCACTTTTAATTGTCATTGAAACACAATTAGCCATCTATACTTAAGTTATCTATTTGTGTTCAAAATGAAAGAAAAAGTTAGGAATGGAAGTAAGATAAGTGATTAAAAATTGCTCTGACTAGTAATTATACTGGTGTTTTGATTGTGACGCGAACGCTGGGAAAAGGCAATTTTCGATCGATTAGGACGGACGCTTATTGCTCTCAAGGTGAAAGACATTTATCTCACGGGTGCTACATTAAAGTACTTACTTTATCAGGTGAAACATGTCATCATGATTATGTATGAATGTTATACATGTCATTGTTGTATGATTATATGTGATTCATTCGCTGAAGCCAGCGACATGACAAGGTGATTGTATTTCTCGCGGCATTGAAGATTTTGCTGAGGTAAAGAATAGCCGAACTCCCAACTTACGCTTCTGTGTTCGGTGGCCTTGACGGGCACTTTTGCATTTTCTCGGCCTGGTCGGCATTTCTTTGAAGTTCTCGTAGCCTTTATTCCAGCAGACTTCTTTGTATTTCTGGCCTTTGTCGGCCTGATTGATCGGTTCATCATGCAGATACGTTAGTCATGGCTTTGATATTGTTCTCGGGGAATGAGCAGTTAGCTGTCGGAGGCGCTGCTGGAGTTATGCGACTTGAGGCATCGAGTATTGTATTATCATCCCGCATTGGATGGTGGGTTAGCGACTCCTTCCTCGCAGATACGTGGATTTATGTTGGCCTTATACTGCATAGCAGCCGCGAGATCTATTACACTTTGCCGTGTGCATTGCTTCCAAGGCTGGGCCTTTTATACTTCTGGTATAAGCGAATTAGCGAGATCTTTTTATCACTTTGTTGTGTGTATTGTTTGCAGTTGGCCTTATACTGCATAAGCTTGTTGTGAGATCTATTATCACTTTGATGTGTGCATTGCCGCGTTGGCCTTATACTGCATAAAGAGCGGTATGATTATCTCTGTGATCACTTTGCCGTGTGCATCGTTGGTGCTAATCTTATACTACGGTATAAGAAATGCTATTACGATCGTCCATTCCCTCAGCAGTAGACGCAAGGATTGAGCATATGCGCATTAGAGGCCGGTAAGAAGCTGTGGAGATACGAGATAAAACAAGTCAGCGAATTTAGAGCGGTAGTCGCAGTCTTTGTGATTTTGTCTCAGCGACGCGTGCCTTATCGAGATCGACTTTGTATTATATCTTCGACATGTTGTTTAAATTTTCTAGCGGTGTCAGATGATCCGGTTTTATGACTCGCTTTTATTGGTTATGAGATCGTGCCGATTATAATTAGATGTCAGCTCGATGAATTTATGTCGAATTAGGTTTCAAGGATTATTGATAATATTATCGATTTTTCTTGTATCCTAGGTTGGTATTAATCATATACATCCCTTAAAAGTCGAAAGCTGGTTAACGGTTGACATAACTTTGAATGAGGGCACAAGTATTAAAATTTTAAACCGACGCTCATGTTAATCTATAGATGATGTTGATGATATTTTATATATATAGTGGAAAAGTTGGATTCAAACGATAGTATATGGGTTGGCGGATCTTAACCACGACGCTGATACCTATCAGTGAATAAGTTCCGTAGAACTAACGAAGAATTTAAGTGAGATACCCCAGCATCGGGTTATCTTGATTTAAGATATACGCCGATCAACAGATTAAGATAATGAAACGATTTCGAGGTTCTTATGATAAACATTCGATTGCCATAAAGAGGTGTATGACTATAATTGAGAGTAGCACTTTCAGTGAACTAAAAATAATTGGTTGAGTTGTGAAATGTTGAGTCGCTATGTGATGTTTTAGAATCAGATGTTATGCATCTGAATTAGCTTATACTGTAAAAATAATAACAGAGAGATATCTCTTACGACATAAGGCGCCATTTGCCGAAAGTAAGTTGGTTTGAAGTGTGGTTTATCGGTGTTAGTTGAAAGCTTCATTACAGCATTTATATCATGATTAGCATAAGAAAATATAACTCATATATACTTTTAAATAGTAAAGCACTCAATTATCCTGTTTCAGATGATAAGCGCCAGTCAACTTCCGTGATATTTGTTTTCACTCAACTTCCTAGTTGACTCTATTTTCCCATGCTGCTTATGCCTAGGTCACAAGGGATGACCTCAAGATGCATCGTCGAAGAAATGCTGCATCAGCGCCATGACATGGACAAGACCAGCATTATTTTGGAGTTTTTGTAGTGACGCAATAATTATCATTGCCTCGAACAGAAAACTCATTGTTTGACGTTGTATTTATATTATTGCTTTAGTTGTCAGAAAGCATTGGTTGGCTTCCTCCCACTACTGACTTGAAGTTGTATTATTTTTATTATCACGTTAAATGAAGTCATTTTTATCAAGTTATCCATTGTCAAGCGACTCGATTATTCGCAGGCCGATTTGACGGTCCCAACCTCGTAAGTACTAACCCTGTGGCGGTCGTTACATATCAAGATAAATTCATTATATATCACTCTAATGGTCTATTTTACTCCTTAGAATTTCCTCAACGCACGATAATAGATACATTTTAAGTCATTTTAAACAAATAAAAACAGCCACCCTCTTCTTCTTTGCACATACCACACCCCCCACCCCCACCCAAACCTAAAGCCCGTAACCTCTCGCTCCGTAAAACCACATAAAGCTACTGGTGGATTTGTCTGAATATATAATTTAAGTGAAGAAAATGAATTTTACCCATCTCTTAAAGATCGATTTGACGATTTATTCCAACAAATTGAAGCAGGTAAAAAACTCATCTCAATATATACTCAATCTGTGTTGTAAGAACAATTCTTATCCTAATGTTGTCACCATGCAAGATGGTTGGTTGGATTTTTTTCAATTTTTTTTTTATTTTCAATATTTTTTTTCCTAATTAAACTCAACTAATTTCTTGTTGTTTTAATTTTTATAGCAGTAAATTAATTTGGTAATTATGATTGGTCTTTTTGTTGCTATAGCCTATATAGTTTATTTAAATTTGTTGGCCATCTGAATTAAAAAAAGAACTTTGATAGCCTTCACTTCCTCATCCTCATCACTATAGTCCGCCGACCTCCTCCACCGCTTCCTAAAATTTCCTCGCGAATAACACGAAGGTTGAACGAATTCTAGAAAGTAAACAGGATTTGAAACCCTACAATGCATTATTAAGTTTCCATTTATTAACCTTCATAATCGAAGTTCCAAAGTTCCAAAACACTGCCGTTTGAGCGCTAACAAAAAAAAGGAGACAATCTTGACTTATGAACTAATTGACTCATGCCTATTGATGTTGCATTGATCGTTTGTTGTTTTCCATGAATTATGATTTGATTAGTTATACAAACAAACTACATTTGCTACTTTTATTCATGATTTCTGCTTAGGTTGCGTAGCGATAAGTTGGTACTTATTTTGGAAAAAGTGCGCTTATTAGGAAGGAGCAGAGGATAAGTTTTGCTTAAATAATAAGTAGAGCTGGTCAGGCTCAAAAAGGTTAATTAGGTTTATTTTTATTTGTTTAAAAATATTTTAAAATGTATCCTATTTTTAATTGTTGTGTTTCTGGAAATTTTAAAGATGAAATAGCTTTTTTCAGATTAGAATGGTAATTTATATTTATTTAAATACAAGACAGATCTGCAGATTCGGCATGCTAGTTAGCCTCAAAGACAAGATACACAAGATAAATATTATAGGAGCAGTCGAAACAAGAACTAAAATCTTAGAAGACTAAAAATAAACGATAAGAGGCAAATAGAAAATTGGCCATATAAATGTCCTCGAAATCAAACAAAATTGGATTGTAACGAGTGGCTGAAACCAACTTCCCTTACCCCTCCTTCAGTTTCCCTCTCTTCCAATACATTTTTCACCAAATCTCTTCAATGGAAGCTATTTATTCCCAAATTGGACAACATTTTGGGACAGATTTCACTCAACCCACCAACAATTTTGCTTATGAGTTAGGGTTAGGGTTTAGGTATTCTCTTGGAGTTGTATTGTTCATATTTGTTTGGAAATTGTTGTTGAGGTTATTAGGGTCCTCTTTGTTTGGATTTATTGATTCAAGAAACGGCTCAGTTGGGTTGGTTCAAAGTAATAATATTCAACCTGTGAGGTATAATAATCACTCAAGAGCCTCTTCTTCATCTGCCCAGATAAGGTTTGTCCCAAAAAGATTGTCCAGTTTGATTTATATTGGTTAACATTAATGAAATTTGTGGATTTTGTAGTGAAAAAGATTTTATTGTTTGATTGTTGATAGTTAAATTAATGAAATTTGTGGATTCTATAGTGAAAAAATTGTTTGGTTTGGTTTTTGATAGTCAAAATTGACAAACTTTATGGATTCTATAGTAAAAATGATTGTGTAGTTTGAATTTTCATAGTCAAAATTAATGAAATTTGTGGATTTTATAGTAGAAAGATTGTATAGTTTGATTTTTTATTGGTCAAAACTAATAAACTTTGTGCATTCTATAGTAAAAAAGATTTTATGGTTTGATTTTTAATGATTCAATATTATCAAACTTCGTGGATTATCAAACTTTGTGAATTTGATCGACATTTGTAAGTTTTTTTTTAATCAAAATTATCATGTTGAAAATACTATCTTCTCATATATTTTACAGAAAATATTATGCAAGAATGCAAGATATAAAAAAATATTTGAGTTTAAAATAGAAAAAGGCAATCATCGAAATTCAACACTAGACAGTCTTTTTTGCAACCGAGGGAGTATCTCACAATTTGTTTCCATCATTTTCATGGTTTTGAAAAAATGTTCAACTTTGATGTACATTGTACCCTTTATTGTGTTTTTGAATTTTGTAGAAGTTCTGGTGTTGTGTCTGAAGTTGATCTCAAGTATTTGATTGACAATTTGGATGCCAAGCTGGACATGAATGATGGATGGGAGAATGTTATCGATAAGAGGAATGATAGCATCTCGTATTCTGCCAAATGTTGTAAGCAAAAGGTTGTTATCTGCATATAGTTTATGAGTTAGTTTTTAGTAAGCTAAGATATTCTTGTTGGCCTTTTTATGCTTAGCTTTATGTGTTTTGTAGGATGGACCCATAAAATATTTGAGTGTTACTGTGTTTGAGGGTTGCTCGCCGGAGATATTGAGGGATTTTTACATGGATAACAATTACCGGAAAATGTGGGACAAGACCCTTATTGACCACCGGCAGTTAGAGGTTGATGGGAGAACTGGAACTGAGATTGGGCAGATGGTAAAAAAGTTTCCTCTTTTGACACCCCGAGAATATGTTTTGGCTTGGAGAGTGTGGGAAGGCAAGAACCAATCTTTCTACTGCTTTAGCAAGGTACTTTAGCAGCACATTTGGCTCAAGATTCCTTTATTCTGTACGTGTGGGTGAACATTTCTAGATTCCTATGGCCTTCTCATTATAGTGTGGTTGTCTCATTCACTTTACACGACCTCTCAGATAAAAAGACAAAAGAGTAATCGATAAAGACCAAAACAAATCTTGTAAGTGATCTTATAAGGAAAATGCTACCCATGAAGCTTCCCTTGTTGTCGGTCCGCTCTTTAAATTTGCAAACCTTTCTCTTCTTTGAAAGATGCAACTTACATATATTTTGTAGCGGCAATGTTTATCTCTTAGCATAATTGATTATCAATTTATTTGTGCTCTGGGTGACGAATAAAGCAGTTGCGCTAATATATAACCTTTGAGTTCCTCACGCCCTGCAACGAATCCCAACCCAACAAACAAGTAATAGAAAGATATGTAGTTGGTTTATTGTTGAGCTGTGTTTGCACTTGAAGGTTCCTGAAGACACTCTTATGATTACAAATATATTTTCATCAAGGTTTTTTCCATCCCAGCCTTGTTTTTAACTAGTGGGTATAAGGCTTGGTTTTGTTTCAATATATTCGTAGTCATATGCACTGGTATTAGGCCTTGACATCTATATACACAAAATATACATGACTAGGGTAGGTACAGATCTGAACATTTTTTATATCAATATTTAACAGGAATATGAACATCCTTTGGTTCCGAGGCAGAAGAAGTATGTAAGGGTTGGGTTCTTCAGATCTGGTTGGAGAATCCGTAAAGGCAAGTCTGACTTGCACCCCAACTATTCAACATTGTAGCTCACTCCTGTAGATCATATCCTTGTTGGCTTTTGTACAACTTTCTCTTAGTTCAATATAGCTCCATTCTTGCAGTTCCTGGGCGAGATGCATGTGAGATAAAAATGGTGCACCAAGAAGATTCTGGTTTGAATGTAGAGATGGCCAAGCTAGCTTTTGCAAGAGGCATATGGAGTTATGTTTGTAAAATGGATAAAGCACTTCGGAAGTACTCCCCCAGAAACCCTGTTGCAGTTTCTCCAGCTGCTAGTGCGATCACTCTGATGCAGAAGGTTAGTACGAAAGCAAATCTTGTAGCTGTTTCTATTGATGCAACCCATCTTTGAGCTCTTTCAGATTGTTTGATATATATATATATATATATATATAGTTATATATATATATATATATATATATATATATATATATATAGATTCTCAGAGAGTGTTAACATAGTTGCATAATGGAGAGAGAATTATTTTAGCAGAGTTTTGCAAGGACTACGTAAATAAAGCATCATAGATACTCCCTCCATCTCTAAAAGATTGTCCCATTTATTTTTTGATGGTCTAACTTAACAACCTTTAAAGCTCTAATTGACACTTTTGGAAATTTGATTTTTTAGTCAAGATTATCATGTCTTCAAAAATATTTTCCTTACATATTTTTCAAGAAATGTTATAGAGCATAAATTGAGTTCAAATTTTAAAAGGTTTATAATAAAAATTGAGAACTTGCCAATATTTTAGGGGATGTACATTAACATGCAGCTTCTAAGCGGTAAGGGAGGGGGGTGAGGATAGGCAGCACTCTGCCACCTGTGGATAGCAAGGAGACTGTTTCCAGATCGACTCAAGAGTGGATGTTGTTTAAAGATATAAATTGAGTGTTTTTTCTTCTTCTTGTAGGGTAGCTTAGAAGAATATACAATATAAACTGTAGTTTTTGTAAAGGTAATAAGGATAAAATGTAGCTCTGCCGCACAACCTCTCAATATTTTCCTGAGGGAACAAATAGCTTGTTTCCCATTTACCTTCTCATTGAGAAGCTATTCACAAGGCTGAATACAAAACAATTGGTCTCTGACATACATTCACCACTGATGTTGATTGTCTTCTATTTTACTGCAATTCTAACGCTGTATCGTGAATCTGAAAAACCTTGTTATATACTATCACACCTTTACATGTATAAAAGTGTGTTTGGCCTTCATTGCATTATCTTTTGTCAATCTGAAGTGGCCATTAGTGTTCACTTAGTAGCTATTAGTATTAAGTATTGACTTAACGGAATGTCTATTTTTTTATATGCCTTCTGTTATCTTACTATGTTTATGGGCGATACCTATGTGTATGATGCAGGTTCCCCCTGAATTGGATAACACAGAAGATGTGAACACTCCAAGGCCTGCAGAGTTGGCCAAACCTACCTGTGTTTGTCGTCAAGTAGCCCATGATCGTAGTGTGAGGAAGCTATCTAGAAGGCCATCTAGTAAGTTGATAGCTAATGGGATAGTTCTACTTGGTGGTGCAATCTGCCTCTCTCGAGGACATTCAAACCTGGGGGCAAAGGTCGCAATGGCATACATTTTGAGTAAATTTTCGAAGCGTGGTCTCCCAACAAAGCAAAATGGGCACCTTCGAACATTATAATAGAGGTCTTGATTCTTGAATCTGCAAATTATTTCTCTTATACATGCACTTCCTTGGGACTTGACAAATCGGTTTATGTAGTTTTTCCTGTATCTGTTTGTACATATTGTGAAAGGACCAGTCAATTTATTTCTAGGAAAATGGAGGAGTGTCCTAGAATTGTAAAAAGTTATGCAATCATACTAAAATGATACTGAAAGACTGGAAACTTTACAAGATATGAGTTGTGGTTTGTTGCTTTGTGTCGAATGATGATAGATGAATATCAATCATCAATTGTGAATTGAGTTTGTTCTTTTGTCAGAGACACTAATCCTTTGGTCTGAAGTAAACAAGAAATTATTCAGTTCTTATTGTTTGGGATGTTAAATTTTATGTTCTCTGTATCCTGATTAAAATTGAAGCAATGTTGCAGGCTCTGAGTTAGCATGAAAACAGGCTGAATATTCAAGCTCGAATTTGTTTGAAATAATATTTTTGCTAACAAAACTTGTATTTGATTATATATATTGATTCTTTAATTGATGTTTTAGCCTAATAGTTTTGTATTAAAATATTTGATTTTTTACATTTTCAAAGTAACTTTTCCATACTTTTTTCCTTTATATCGTTACTTTATTTGTTTTAATTGACATCATTAATTACTTCTTATACATAAGGATAAATAAGGTAAAAGACATCCCACCTTAAATTCATGGTATTGCATTAAAATATCAATCATTGTAGACCAGCAGTTAGTAGCTTGAGCATCTGTTTTAAATAATGTTTCAATAGGTGGTACACCAATAAATTTTAATTAATTCATCAATTATATATTTACACATACCAATTAAGTGTAGGGTGTGATCTCACTACTTATAAGTAAGGGTTGTGCTTCATAAACATGTTTCATGGGTGTTTATAGTTGCAAGATCATTTTTATGCTAGTAGAAAGATAACGGTAGCTCCTAATTTTACCCTTCTATATAAGTCGAAACATGGTACTTTTCTGTGGGCACATCGCTATAATGATGCTAGTGTCAGCAGGTTACGTGAACATTATTGTCAGGACACCGCCAAAGGTCAAGTTCAACACAACACGATATCGTAAGAACATGGTCGTTTACGACAAGACAATAACAAAAACAAATTATCGTGTACATACCACACAATAACTTTATTGACCCGAACATGGCTACACTTCTTGAACCATTCCATATAATCATCATTACCGCCAAAGATATGCCACCATTCGAATCTTACATAATAAATCTGATTGTATAACCTGGACGCCTGGTGGGTCCACTGTAGCCACGCCTCATCAGAGTCACCATAATCCTTCCTGTAGAACTTCAGATTGCTACAAAGTGTGCATAGCGAACCCTGCATGATCGGATCTCTGGGGATGGACTGTACAAGTCCAAACTGTCGAGTGACTCTACGAGGGATATACGCTTTATTGATTCCTAAGAAGCATATATATTCCCTCAATAGTATGACTCGTGAAAAAGACGCATATTTAACTATGGGGTGGCTTGTCATGAAATTCCCAATTTCCATGACATCGCGAGTGGAAAAATGCAACCCGCTTATCTGCGGGGCAAAAGAAACCATTAAATGCTTTTGGAGCTTTGGTTATGACGGGATGATCCCAGAACCATCGACTTCATCCGTAATCCAGATTGGAAGAACATAGAGACTTTACTTGATCAAGGCCGAGTAAGGAGAGTCGAGATTCTGGCTAACCTTTGTTTTCATAAAAGGAGTTTAATGGAATTTAATGGAAGTATTTTGAGTGTTTCTTTGGGAGGAATGCAAAGCATTGTAGTAGACAGATAATTCGTTTATGGACTCCGAGAAATTTCAACTTGCTCATGGCTTTGCTAAGGCTAGACTTTGTGTTGACATATAATTTATCGAGATGCTATCATGAGTATGAATTGTATGTCCTTTAGAACTAATGAGGAAGTTCTATTATTATGAAGTTTGACAAAATAATAGTTAGGAAACTCTCCATTTATAGACTACAAATAATTATACTATTGTGAAGTTCTGTTAAACAATAGTAAAAACATTCCCTATTTATATACTAGAAATAATATAAGTCTAAAAGCTAAACCGAATAGAAAAACTAGATTTAAAAGTCGAAAAAATGGAATTTCATGATCACTCTTTTTACGATTTAATTGCACGCCTTTTCCACATGAGTCATACTATTAGCGGAGTATACGCTTAATAGGAATCAATGAAGCGTATATGCCTTGTAGAGTCACTCTCCAGTTTGGACGTGTAAAGTCCATCCCTTGAGATCCGATCAGGCAGAGCTCGCTATGCTCACTTTGTAGCAGTCTCGAAAATAGGTCCGAGCTCAAGCTAACACCCGACATGCCCCATCATACCGCTATCCAAAGTTTAAAATGGGCAGTTTCGCTAACACCCGACATTCCCAATCGTGGCTGCTCACTCTCTCAAAGTCGAAATTGCCAGCCTTGCCCACACCCAATTATGTCCTGCACCGCGATCAAGCCTCCAAAGCCGAAAATGGGTCGGCCTCGCTAACACCCTACCATGTCTCCGACCGCTATCTAAAGCCGAAAATGGCTTCACCAATCCAACTGGATTTACCTGATTGATGGCAACAACCATTTCATAATAGATGTTTGTTTAGATGAAAATTATTTTTTTAAGGAATTGTAAAAAGCTACATTGGGACTGTAAAAAGGTACATCGAAAATGTAAAAATGTACATTTTGAAATTGTAAAAAGTTATATTGAAATTATAAATAATTAACTATCGCGAGAAAATAATCTTTTACTGTATAATCATTCCACTCAAAATGTAAGTGAATACGACAAGAATTAACTGACATTTGGACTCAAATTCAATTACCTAAAAATCCCAACTTAATTGTCAACTTTGCATGCAAGAAACACAACACTCTCTCTATATAACATAACTAATATTTTATTATTAAATAAAGTTTCTTCATCATAATCTTTTAATTGCTTGGCCCATTTAAGGAACCAACTGAAGTGGTATGGGTCCGAATCTCATCCAAAGAGGTGACATCGATCTTAGCATTTACGCACACATTTATATCTTAAGGGATCAAGACCCTCAACATTCTCTATAAATACCCATGCGAAACCATCATTCGAGGTAACGTTAATCCTCAATCAAGTGTCATCGCTCAATAGCTTTGTATAACACCCGAACTAATTCAGGCATCGAGTGGGATCGCGATCGACTTTTGGATCGTGGTCTAGGTACAATAACCCCTGGCCATCATCACGTGAGGCAAAAGATGTGTAGTTAAAGTGGGCAAATATCCCAACCAGAGTGACAATTGGCCAAGAGCGAGCAATACTCAACACACCTCGGGGGTCACTACCTCAAGATCTCCCGAGACCAAAGCAAATAAATCGGCCGACCTAAGGAGACCGGGAGCCATCTCCCTCGGTATGACTACATGACACCACTTAAAGTTATAGGGCCTTCGACGGTTCAAGGATCACGTACTGCATAACTGCCAAGTGACCTTTGGAAAAAGATACACATCAATAGCGCCATCTGGGAATCTACTTGACAAGATTCGATTCAAAACAATCACACGAATGCATCAATAACATGTCATACCACAAATCAGACTGTGATTTGGAAGAAATCTATCGGAGGGATTACATAACGCAAGGAACCACAGACGCCAAAGATAAAGGATATCGTCACCCAAATTTCTTCCGTAACTAACACGTTAGGGGGACGCGACATGGGCGAGCGGTAGAATACTACTCATCCACATCCGACAACACTAGTTGGTCCCCTTCAAAAGACAACCAACGAGAAAACAAATTGTGGGTAGCACTCCGCCCGGTCTCCCGAGGGAACAACCGCCGTGAAGTTACCTGCTTTAACCACTACGGGAGTAAACAACATGTACCCCGGAGAGAGGGCAATGTCAGGGGCAATGATGATATTATAGCTAAACTCCAACTACATGTCAAGAGCCAAAGTTAGTCAAACTCAAAGACGTTGCCCTCCAAGGGCCCAAGAAAAAACACACGCACTTTCTTCTATTCTCTTCCAACCTAAAGGCCACGTTTTCAAGAGGAGTGAGTGGGTTTTGGATTTCATGAAATGAAAAATCCTTTCTTTCTTTAAATACCAAGTGCTTCAATCTGCTAAGCAACTCTCGTTAAGAAATCAATTTAACTCTTTAACTTAATTAGACCAAGTATGCTCCTAATCAAATAACGAGTCACTACTGAAATTGCTCCATTTTAATTAACTTGACGAGTCAATTAAAGACCAACGAGTCACTAATATCGACAACTTATCAAGTTATTCATCAATTAATTGCTTAATTGATTAAACTTGCAAGCTTTAACTCAATTGATGCTCATCAATATATTTGACAAATATATATATGTCGGTAGATGCCATCTCTCACCCTATTAAGTCTCGCTTAATTTCATGCATGAAATATAATTCGAATATCATCAGATGCCAGTGTGACCTTCTAGGCTCGTATAATAGTAAGTTGTATAATAATAATAATTGACCAATATATTACCATTGCGAACACTAAGTTCATGTAATCACATTTAACCAACCTGGTAAATGAATTGATACACAATTGTCGCAACGGGCATAATAAAAAGGGAATCAATTTTCATTGATTTCCAACACCTCACTTCTTGCCCTTTGGATGATTACCTACACCTCTTTAACATGCTATCTCTCTTAATCCATGCGTTGCTGTCAGCGAAAAACACCCACAACTTTCTTTACTCCGAGTATGAACTAAATAAGCATTTATGGCGTCCCCATAAACCAACCAAGACTAACCGCTAGCTGGTAGGCTCCTGAGATCTTCCTTGTATATCAAGGACGGATAACTCCTCCCAATATATCAACATCTATCGCTATACTCCACCGTGCGACCCAACATATGCCGTTATAATCCTCGCGGCGCACATTTCCGTCATAGTCAAAGTACGTAGCTTATATAACATAGATAGCTATATATCGTAGGCTCAAGAATCGCTTCTAACCTAAAATTCTAAACGGAATAAAATCGGCATCTGCACTGCACTACTAACTCATCATCTCCACCATATACCAAGAAAGCATCTTTAGTTCTTCTCAGATACTTCAAGACGCACTTCACCGCAATCCAAAGGCTTTCACTTGGATTGCCGGGTATCTACTCGTTACACTCAGCCGCATAAGACATATCGTATAGTGCACAACATGGCATACATGATGGATCCTATAGCCGAAGCGAAGGTACATCTTCATTTGTTCATCTCAAGACTAAGTAGCTGAACACCGCCCGGCCGAGTTGAACTCATGTCTCGCGGGGAGATTATCCTTCTTTTGAATTATTTCAAGTGTTGAACCTTTGCAGTACCTTATTCACATAGGTATCCTGACAAAGTCCAATTAGCCTTCTAGCTCGATCTCGATGGATCTTTATTCCAAGTATATATTGTGCTTCGCCTAAGTCCTTCATTGAGAAATATTTACACAAATTTTACCCTGATCGAGTTCAAGAACCCTATGTTTGCTAATGATAAGTATGTCATCAACATACAGACTATTATAAATGATACATAACTCCCACTTACCTTCTTGTATACACAAGATTCTTTTTCTTCTTCATTCTCGATTTAAAACCAAAATCTTTTGATTGGATTCATCAAAACATAGATTCCAACCGCTGGATGCCCGCTTAAGCACTATTAAATTAATTCAAGAACTCTCGTGATATCACCTTCTTAGGTCCTTTAGGACATGAAAAGCCTGGAGGTTGTACCTTGTACACATCCTCCTCTAAATTGTCATTCAGAAAGCAAAGATTTACATCCATTTGGTCATATTTCATAGTCACGAAATGCAAAGAATGGCTAAGATTATCCGATTTGACTTAAGATAGCCACCGGCGAGTAAGTTTCTCACATACCACACCATGAACTTGTTTGAAACCTTCGCTACAAGTCTAGCTTTGAAAACATCGACGCTTTCCGGCCCCATCATGTTTCTTCTTAAATACCCATTTACATTCAATGTGGCGAACCCCATTTGATAAATCCAAAAGGACCAAACCTTGTTCAGTACATAGAATCCATCTCGATTGCATTTG
Source organism: Lithospermum erythrorhizon (assembly GCA_019722365.1). Classification (NCBI taxonomy): domain Eukaryota; kingdom Viridiplantae; phylum Streptophyta; class Magnoliopsida; order Boraginales; family Boraginaceae; genus Lithospermum; species Lithospermum erythrorhizon. The sequence continues at coordinate 177,717 of JADFUC010002139.1, read as the reverse complement.
CTATTTTGCCATTTGTCGCAAGATTCCTGTTATTCATCGCTTTCATTGTAAGAAATGGGCTCATCACTTTCAATGATAAAGGCTTCACCATACCTCGTTGCTCGTTCGTGATTCCATCCCCGCTGATCTCCTAAGTGGTTGCCTTTCACAACTTCCTCGTAGATCAAGAACCGTATCTTCTATGAAACAAGTGCACACTCTCTATGTAAAGGGCTGACGCTCTACATTGGGGATGATCGACATTGACTTCATCAACTCGAAGCTTCATCAAGATGAACAAATTACTTTAGTCCTTCGACGTGATATTCCTTTTCAAGGAACGCCCTCGCTTTTGTAACAATGAAGATTCTATTCTCATGCTTTAAGAGAAGTAACTGAATCTGCTTTCCTTTGGATATCCTATTAAATAGCATTTAGTCGATTGGGCTAGTTTATCCTTTTCTCAATCTCTTAACATAAGATTCAAAAACTTCACAAATTCGAGAAAACCCAACTCGAATCTTCCCAAACTACGCTCATGGGAGTTTTCTCTGGCCGACTTTGTTGGATATCTATTTAAGGTGTGCTGCCGCGGGCTAGAAGCGCACATATCCTCATACCAACCGGTAGATCGATAAAGTTTCATCATGCGATCAACCATATCAAGAAGTGGTTCGATTTCGTGACACGCCATTATGATGGCATTCCCCGCCGAGCGTAGTTATGAAACAATACCACACTTCTAAGCATTTAGCATTTAATCCCTCTGCGGACTCAAATATTCTCCACCTCTATCGTAATCGAGAATCTTATTGTCTTGTTCAATTGGTTTTGTACTTCATTTTGGAACTCCTTTTGAATTTCTCAAAGGACCTTCGTAATTGGTCTCATTAGATACACAAAAACCATGTATCTACCGTGTTCATTGACCCACATACACGCGTAGATGCATCCCCTTAATAAATCAATTGCCCCCTTTCAATGAATTCCATAAGTATGCTTTTTACTCATTTTGCCCGTGAAGGCAAAGCATTCACACTTATATCATATGATTCATAATCGAAACCTTTCAAGTATTCCACCGGAGGGAGTTTCTTGATTCGTTCTCGTTAATCGCGACCCACCGCAATTCATGTATGTTTGGTTTAAGTCATTAGGCTTATTCCGCTTTCTTTAAGTTTATGTTATATGACTCAATAATCATGTCTAAAAAACAGAGCATTTCGGAGGGAGGCTGTACCAAATACTACTCCCATTCCGGTGTGATCTGCTAAATTCATTTGGGATCTATTGAAAATGAAAATCCATCATTATTCAAAAACGTAAATGTGAAATAATATTCCCTGCAAATGGTATGTTCAAACAAGGCCTTGGCAAATTTAAACTCGATGGATAAGCCACTTCAAGGGCCGCAACCTTAGCGCCTGCCTTCACACTCTAGATCCATTTCATCTAGCGAGCCTTCTACTGAAATGTCGCTTATAATCATTCTTCCCATCATCCGTGAAATTCCTCGCAGTCGACTTCCAGCCGACCTGTGTTCTCGCAATAATGACATTTGTCATCTTTCCTATGCTCCTGCCCGGCCAGCTTTTAACTTCTTCTTCATTTGAATTTCTTCTTTTTTTCGACCACCAAAAATGTATGAGTGTAAGTTTTAGTCTTACCCAGTTCTTTCTTCTCGCCATCGCGATCATCTTACGCAATTGCCAGAGATAACTCAAACTGCGTATTATTGAAGTTCATGACAACCGAGAATTTGTCCGGAAGCAGACTTCGTGGACGCAGGTCCACGCCTTGCTCTTCGTAGACACCGGTGCCTGTGGCGCTGAAGGCCGATCGACCAACTCCAATCATTTTAATGATACGAAGCTTCTCAGCGGGCCAGTCTGCTCTCATTGCTTTTCATCAGAGCAATGCATTTGTCATATATTCAAGTTTAGCTTCCTTTCTTTCGAATACCTCAAGTTGTCGGTATATGTCATATGCTACCACTCTTTTCATTGAATTGAACGGCGTCGTGATATCGGCAAAAAGATGTAGAAGACATTGACATTGACATCCACAAAGATCCGACCAGGTTATGGATCCCTTTTCCGGCTGGGAGGTGTACTATCATTAGGTTTTCAAGTAGAACCTATCGTTCTCGCCACATACCAATCATCTCTTGCTCGAGAATGATTCTCAAGTTTCGAGACCACTGTCAAAATTCGGAAGAGTTCAGCCTTTGCACTTTTCAAGCGCCGAAGTGCTTGTAGTTTGGGAGTAGTAAAATGTGTAGCCATTATAATTCTACAAGAATAAGTAAATAAAAGACAATGTAATCAAGAAACTATCATGCTAAATACTTACAAATAAATTGTCAAATAAATACTAATACTTCAAATCTCACCTAAATATATTAGATCGCTAAGACCTATTATACCTCAAATTCAAACTAACACTACATACATTTTCAATCCAAGATAATAAGAGTTTATCAACCACCACCGTAAAACTACATAACTCTCGCTTGCCGCTAGCATACTTCAAGATGCTACCTAACCAGGTTCCCGAAAAACCTGCCAGTTGATACCACTAAAAACCAAATAGTTACTTGGAGTGATCATCCGAAAAGCCCACAACGTTAATGGAAATCATCACTTCAACACGATCCATCATTGCTATCAAATTGCAAAACTCAGAACATCTTCCATCACAAGGCGCCTGCATTTATGCAACTGATTTCACAACTTTAAAATTGGCTTGATACATTACTTAAATTTTAAATGGTGAGATTATTATTACTTTGCTTTTATTTTACCATGCAATTGTAGCACATAATCAAGCATATGTACAACATGAAAAATAAAACAAGTACTCTAACATCTCAAGAGGCATATGATATGATTTAATCTTAGGCCCTATTACATTTCTTTTCAAAAACTCAAAACCAATATTTGGCCCTATTACACTTCTTGTCTTCGCCTCGAATCTCCACCAAGCTTCGCCTTGAATTACAATTCAAATACACTAATCCCAACTTAGACAAGACGCAAGCTTCTCATGTAAGTAAAAACAAGAAAATTCAACAATAAAAATAATATGACTCAAGAAAGTCATCCATAACAATACTTATGCCAGATCAGGAATAAAACGTGCTGGTCATATCTATACACCTCCATTCCATCCATAATAATATATATAGATAAAATATTAAACAAATAAATGCACTTAATCGTCATATATATATTAAATAAACGAAAATAAATGTGTTCATAATCGATCAATTAATTACCTATTATTTTATAATTAATATAAATTTTAAATTTAAATATATTCACACATGATTAATGATAATTATTACAATAATTACCAACCACTTAAATTATGGAATAATTACTTACAAGTAATTAACTCCAAAATTCAAAATTTAAAAGTTACTATGAAAAATATTTTCAAAAATTATCAATTAATGAAAATAATTATGAAAGGGAAATATAAATCAAATTTAATGTCATTCAAGATATATATTCAATCATCTTAATGAAAAAAATTTATGATTTAACATTTAAAAAACTAAAATTAATAATAATTAATAATTTTTAAAACCAAAAATAATTACATATAATACATTTGTGGTTTCTAAAAATCTGACGACCTAACTTCAACGGAATACGACCGGCTCGCCACCCACGGCCGAATTCGCTGGTGGTGCCGGGAGCAGGCCGCGAAATACCCCGCGTGCCCGAACAAGCCCAACCAGCCTGTGACGTGCTCCCCGTAATTCTCCAAGTCCGATTTAATATTATACGGTAATTAATTTCGCTTTCAAATCAATAAGAACTTTTGTAAAAATAATTTGGACGCTCTAAATAATTCAAAAAATTTCGGGGTTCAACTTCTTGAACATCAAAATATCATTATCAACATGTCCAATCGAATTTCATCAAAAACACTTCTAGTTTTTCAATTAAATCCAAAAACAACTAGAAATTCAATGAATTTTTTCGTTGGAGTGGCCTTAAAATTCAATGAATTTTTGGAGTACCTAAAAAAAATTCAAACAATTTTGAAAAAATCGAGATAAACTCTAAAAGAGTTATGAATATACACATTTAACGTTGAATGTTATGAAATTTCTAACCCTCTCTATAAATAAAAAATGATTCTATCTAAAAATTAAAATGCAAATTAATCAAGTTTTAATCCTTTCATTTCATGAAACAATTAAACAACTAGCAAATCATCAAAATTAATAAGAATGAACGATGATTTCTGGGCCAAGCAAGGAATACATACAAAGTTTCAAGTTAATTTTTTTTCATATTATATATTCATCAATTGAATATACAAATCATGAATCAATCTTAATTAATTAACAACTAATGCCAACATACACAAATCGAATTAGATAAATACATCAAATCCGAGTAGGCTTGAGGCCATCATAGAATCTAGTATGAATTTTACTCGTGATAAAACACCAAATTCATACATCCTTCGATCCTCAAAAATAATGTATATTAATCTAAAAAACACATAAATTGCAATATGAATAAAAAGAGTTCTTACATCAAATGGAAATAATTTTAAAATGAAACCAACTCCTCGCTTTCAACAATCCACGTGAATGCCCCTTAAAACCTCTCCACCGTCATTCAACACCAAAAAGATGTCCTCTAGAAATGCACATACCAGGAGGGAATCGAATCCGAGAGATGAACTTGCTAGAGTTGTATGAACAAAATTGGAAAAGAAAAAATATCTTCCAAAGCGGGGGTCACGTTTTTGATTTCATGAAAATGAAAAACCCCTGTCTCTTTTTAAAGAAATACCAAGTGCCTGGACTCCACTCAAGCAACTCGTTAAAATCAGTTTAACTCATAACTTAATTAGACCGTTATGGCTCCTAATCAAATAATGTATCACTATGAGTTGTTCTATTTTAATTTCACCCTGACGAGTCAATTAAAATACTAACGAAGTCACTATCGAATAACTTATCAAGTTATTCATCACTTAATCGCTAATTGGATTAAATCTCTTTACATAAGTTTAAATTTAATTGATGTTCATCAATATATATTTTAATATATATATGTCGGTAGATACATCTCTTAATTTACAAGTCTCAAGTAATTTCATGCATGAAATATAATTCAATATCACCGTATGTGCGCGACCTCTAGGCTCGTATAATAGTAAGTTGTATAATAATAATAATAAGCAATAATAATAATAATAATAATAATACACACACACAATAATTGACCAATTACTATTATTATAACGATTAACGAAAAGATCTAGCAATCGTCATAACCCTTTAAATTATCACGAACTCCATACTAAGAATATACAATTACTGTGAACACTAAGTTCCGTGCAGAATTTAACCAACCCGTAAACGACCGATACACAATTGTCGCATCAGCATAATAAAAGGGAATCACTTTTCATCGATTTCCAAATGTATCAGATGGAAGCACCGGTTACGGTGTCTCTCAATTTTCTCGATACTTCCCAAGGGTATCATCAAATATTTCTTATAAGTAAGACGTGAGGAAACCACTTTCATCACCGAGTATACTATACCGTTGACTATGATACCCTTCGTGTTTAAAAAATGCAAAGCAACTACCAAAGGATAGTGTGAATTCCAATCTCTCGACCAAATAGGCGTAAAACACGGAGATCTATGGGTTGACATGTCAAGTAATTTGGTAGCAAGAGCATTTGAAAAATTCTGTGAGGAGAATTCCTCATGAAGTCATGAGAGAGTCAACTCCTATATCAATCCAAAAAAAGTTCATTCGAGCAACGCCGAAAAATTTTAGGATTCATGATAAAGAGAAAGTGGCATTAAACTCCAATCCCGACAAGATCGATTCCATTTTGAAACGCAAGCCCCCAAGTCCTATAAAGAGGCGCAACGCTTAACAGATGCCTTTTGGTTCTCTACGCATTTTTATATCCCGATCCTGGGATGTGAAGTTACCTCTTTTTCTCGAAAGCTGGGCAAGCTTCCCAAGAAGAATTCATAATGGGATGAAGAGCGCGCTAAAGCCTTAAGAATTGAAAGCCTACTGCGGGTCTCCCCAAGATATCAATTCTGACCCGGCGACAGTTAAGAACTTTAGTTGTACTTAGCCGCCTCAAGTTTAGCCGCGAAATAACGTAAGCTTGGCACGGAGGAGGAGAAAATCTAGAAGCCCATATACTTATGTAAGCCACGGCTCTTATGGGGCCGAAGAGAACTATCAGCTCTCATTGATAAGTTCGTAGAGTCAAGCTCCTCGTCACTTTGGCAAGTAGAAGCTAAAGGTCAACTTCGAGAATCATCCTATAGCAATAGTCACGGAGCAGCCCCTAAAAAAAAGCACAATACTAGCAAACCCCGCACAAATCGGAAGGTTCACCAAATGGGCTTAATTAAGTGAGTTTGAAATCGTACTTTCATCCCCGTAATTCAGAATCAAAGTGCCCAAGCCTTAAGAGATTTCTGGCCATAGAGCGTGACGTCGTAGTGTGCCTACCCGAAGACACATATGAGATGTACCCACACTTCCCCGAACGCCTCATAATGGACCCTATACGTGATGGGGCCGCGAACCCAAAAGGAGCCGGTGTGTAAAGATCTTGATCCAACGACTTAAAAAGTCCTCGCTCGAATATGCCCTAAGATTTAGTGCTCTCAGTCAGCAACAAATGCAGTACGGCCATGCTGGGATGGTTATTGTATGGCCCAAAGCCTCGGTATATTTAATCAGGTAGTGGAGATTCAAAATTGGTCATCGAAAGCAAGACATGGGAGACTCAGCTGGAGCGTAAGAGCGAGCTCAAAATATCACGCTGGGCGTCACTTAATCGCGGGTCTTCGGGCTCGACTATGTAATCTGAGCATATACTCGACGGGTAAAACGAAATGCTAATCACCTCTCAAGATCGCCACAGCCTTATTATGAAGATATTCCTCTGGGGTTCACATAAAACACCGAGAAAGGGCATATCCACGAAGAGGCGGTAATTATTCCCCGAGAGGAAAGGAGAAAGTATCAAAGCGAAGTCCTTACAGTCAAATTCCTAACAACCGAGTAGCCACCAAGATAAGTGTCGAAGCCCTAAAATTGCAAAATAAGAGTCACGAATTCCATGTTTCAAGGGGAGTTGTATAAGGCATCCAAGCTAGACCTTTACCGTTTCTATATCCTCGAGAACAAAATTCAACAAAACTCTATTTAAATTTTACTTTGTGGAGATCAAGTGGGCATCACATGTGGGGAAAGCCTCTAAATTAAGCATCACCGTAGCACGAGATGCCCACTTAATGAATGACCTATCGAAAGTATATGTGAAGAAAGGTGACTCCGGCCGTATATAAAGTCGGCCCCTAGGCAACCAAAGAGTGCAAATGACCCGTGTTGCCCCATACCGCTTAAGTGCTGTGGGCATTCATCGTAGGATAAATCGTAAAAAACCGCCACCAAGTATAAAGATGTCAGTACGGGTGGATTATTTCCTAAGCTGGTAGAGGCCATGCCTTTAAGAAACACCACGCCCAAAGTCATCGAGGAATTTATCCTGGAAGAACATCATTACCCGACATGGGATACCCAAAAATATTACGATCCGACATAACGGTGTCCTCACTCATGCTTCTTTTGCCGTATGTAGATACGTGCAAACGCCTCGGATCGGTAAGGCATTGTTTTGCACCCTGTTATCCTCTCAAGCCAATGACCAAGTGTAAATTCTAAATAATGTAACCATATTTCGTGAATCAAGAATCTTCGAGTCGTGGGTAAAAATGTAACGAGTAGTCTCCTTTCCCCGAAAGTACTATGGTCATATGCATCAGCCACCTTCAACGCCATGTGAAAACTCCCTTCAACTAAGGTTCGAACTCTATATGCGCTACTCGCCTAAGTTTGCTTGCTAAACGCATTTACAACTCAGACACGGTCAAAAACTTTGAAAGCTTAACGGTAATGCCTCACTTCACCGAATGGTGTCAGACCAAGAACTGCACTCAATGTAGAGGTACAAATAGTTAATGGCACGACTTTATAATCGAAGGGTCGAATTCACCCAAACAGGGCTTCCGTGCTCCGGCTCTTTAAGCGCAAAAGAAACCAAAAGTTAAGCAAGACAAACTTAACCCCAAGCCAGCGGCCTTACAGAAGTCGCATAATCATAAAGTCTGGAACATATCGATGGAAAGCGACTTTCGGAAAGTTACCGCCATTACATTGCACGGATATACCTAAAAAGGTATTATACTTAAGAATGTATATCCTTTCTTTTTGAAAACAAACTGAGTCAAAGTTTGCGAAACGAGAATGAGCCTTTGGGAATAAAAAACATTTTGACCCGGAAATTCGCTTTTGAACTCAAATGAATAAGATCATTTATCTCCACGAGAGAGAAATTGTTAATTGGGATGATTCGGTGTTAAAAAAATGAATAAGATCTATTTATCATCTCCACGAGGAGAAACCCCAAGCATTATTAGATCAATCGAGGTTAAAAATGAATAACATCATTTAACATCTCCACGAGGAGAAAAACCCGTGAGTGAATTAGACACTCCGAGGTTAAATGAATAAGATCATTTAATATCACCACTCTAGGAGAAAAACCCGGAAAGGACTAGGGATCGCTCGAGGTTAAAAAAATGAATAAAGATCATTTAGATTAAGAATCACGAAACCAACTCCGAACGAGTTAATATCGCTAAGAAAGGGGCAAAGTATATCACAAAAATAACACATACGAGCACGGAAAGATAAAGAGAAAGAAGCCAAGTTTCGACAAAGAGATATAAAGAAAAGATAAAAATTGCAAAAATCAGAAGCCGCATAACCATTACTAGACCAAAAGAGTATCACATGGTAATGTCACTCACACTAAAGGCAAGCCCGAGGAACAAAATATTGACAAAATATAAATAAAAGATAAGTGAAAAGGGCCAGGCATCCTCTTCATCCTCGCTAAGGGCATCGTCACTTTGATCACCATTATGAGGGACATCCTCGCCATTTCCATCTTCATCATCTCTCAAGCCGCTAGTGGGCACTCATATATTCTTCCCCAAAGTGTTCTCACAAATTTAAAGTAGAGCCGACGCCGTGAATTTATCAATATAATCTGGTGACAAAACGCCTTCTTCAATGCTGTAGACAATATCGGCCAATGTGGGCGTATATCGGGAAGTTTTGACCCTCCTTAAACCTCTCTATGACAACTTCGGGACTGCCTCTGCAGATAACTACCTTAATTGCTTCTCCGAATCATCCAAGAAATAAATGGTAGGAACTAACCCCCTCAAGTCCTGAGATCGTTGTTCGGACTTTTCCAAGGAACTCTTGAGAGTAGTTACGTCCGTGTCATGCTGATGAGAGAGGTCAGACTTTGACTTGATAAGCCCATCATAGACGGCTTGGAGATCCTCATACTTGGTCTTCAAGTCTTCGGCTTGGGCCCGAGCCCTCTCCCCTGACCTCATAAAGGCATTTCTTCTTCCAATGTAGGCTTTCACTTTAGAATCCTCGAGACTCTTTGGATTCTTTCCACTTTAAGAATAGCCCGTGAGCCGCCATTCTCGTAGCCTAGAAGCTAAATTAATAAACCTCGTTAAAACAAAAGAACTGATATGTAACTAACATGAAAAAAAGAGGGATACCTTAAGTCAAAGCAATAAAAAGCATCTGGAGCTCAAAGGGGGAAGTTAATATCAAGAAACCCCTTCCATTCTCTTTCAAAGATGCAATTTAAGAAAAATGGAGGTCGTTGGCTCTTTCTCTCCAGAAACGGTACCCCTCGGCTCACAGCACAATCTCGGCGAGTGGAAACTAGAACGCCGGCTAGCAGCTGCGAGATCCTCAAGAGATTTTTTAAGGAGGAACAAATTTCGGAGAGGATTCCCCGGTAAAACTACCACATCAAGAGTAGCTAAAACCCCGATCCGTAATCACAATTGTAGTCGGATTTCAAGAGGGATTAGAAGAAATTGACTGATACCTCAACCATTACCTCAAAATCGCTATGAGTCACCCTCAAGTTGGATTCTTTGTGGGCTTTCTTGGACTTCTTAGTGGGGCAAAGGCAACTACAAAAAGTACCCAGCCAGTTGCCCCGAGTAAATGTGTTCTTCCCTCGCTTGGAAATCCGGCAAGGATCTTTACCTCGTGTCACGGCCTCAGAATCTCTACTTTGCGAGGCATTACGCATTCCTGAAGAATGTTTCAACGTCAAAAGTTCCACTCAAAACAAGACACGAAAACTTGTAAAGCACAAGTGCATAAACATAAACCAAGAGGTCGCAAAGATAAGTAAGTACGCCGACTTACGAAGTATCGTGGTTGGGAATTTTGTCAACCCCTTTTAGTCGCAAGATGTTGGACAAGATGTCCCTATCACAAAAAGATTTTTGGGCAAGCGTACGAGAAATCAGCCACCTATCCACTACGGCTGAGCTCATGAATATTCGGCTGTGCGGTCGTGTCGAGATGGCTAGCCAGCCTCGACTCATCACTAAAGCCTCCTTTGGCTAAGAACCAGAGCTTAAACCAACGACTAAAGTTCCACTTTATCCTCTTCGCGGCATGCTAAGTCAGCAAGGAGAGGCAACATGGAAATAGGTCAAGGGCCCTTTATGGATGACATTATACATTATACTAAATAATGCCACGCTGGGAAGCGACCCCGACACAGCGAGGCCACTTGGAACACTAAAACCGCCCAAGCAGCGGCAGGTCAATACCCGAGAAACCCTATCTGCAGTCATCAATACCACAACAAAAACCCCGATAGCTGGGGAGTCGGAGACCATAATTCAAAAAATCTCAAAACAAGTGTAGCTGTCATGGAAAGCTGGGAACGGCATACCTAAATTTAGTGGCCTCCTCACTCTTTTCCTTCCACAAGTGAATACGGGTTTCTCACTCTCTGTCAGAATACCATAGCTGGATTCAATTTTAAGTTTGAGCACGGTGATCAACTCGGGACGGTCTTCACTCTCAATCTCTCTCTAAACTGGGGTTCTTTAAATGTCTTCCCTTAGAGGCTTTTGAACCGTAACCCTTTAAATTTTGGGTAGAAAATTTCTGTATGGGCCCATTCTAGAAAGAGGAGGCCGTGACATCATGCTGGGCTTGGGAATCGCCCAAGTCGGAAGCGAATGACTCAGAGAGCCTCGCCATTCTCTCGCCAGAGCCCACAAAGTCTTCAGGCATCATCCATACAGAGCCGGGCGATACGCATTTCGCCAAAGCCAAGCGGGTTTGAATCTTGGTAATGGGTTTCACGCTGACGAAACCCCTCGAGGAAAACAAAAGTCAGACGTAAGTCAATAATGTACGCATTTGGGAGACGATAAAAAGTGGGAAAAAATGTATTCTATCATCAAACTATATACACCGCCCACTGCTACACATCTCTAGCCACACCGCATCTCACGGCGGTCTCTCTCGAAAACTCGGGAGTGGACGAGATTGCTCCAGAGGATGGATTCTCATACTGGATTCCGCCTATAGCAAGTCAGAAAGTGTTGAAAAACCACAAAAATATGTCAAGCATAGAGAAAAGAGGAGTAAAAATCGTAAACAAATTAAGAAAAAAATAAAAGGGCAATTTACCTTTATGTGATCAAGGTGAGTGACTCAAATTGCCATAAACAAGTGCACCAAGCGAAGTTGGTTAGATTTTAATGTTTCAAAATTCCATTACCATTTGGAAAAAATGGCGTAGAATTATTTGGAATTAAAAAAGTGAATCAATATGAAAACTAAATAGGCTTCACCGTAATGGGACCCTCGCTTTGGCCGATGAAGGAAAAAATCCCTCGAGATTTCTCGATAACAACGTTGCTTAATCGGCTCCACTCCCAAGCGAGACTGAGCCATCTCCTTTCGGGAACTGACCACATGACACCAGCCAAGAGAAAATTGATGAATCAAAGAATCAGCGACTGGGCACAACGCTCAAAGTGAACTCCGGAAAGATACAAATATAGTACTACCTCCATCCCACAGCATCGCCCACTTTCGTTTTTGTTTACGCCTCAACTTTCATCCTATATATTTTTGCTTCAGATTGTATATCAAGCATTTAAAAATCCATATCAATCGAAAATATATTTCAAACTATTTTCATCGATATATTTTTTATCAAATATTATATAATACATATAAATATATTTAAGATCAAAGTTTTTAAAAATTACAACTATAAAAAATATACAATCTTTTCCTGACGGAGGAGTAGTATATAGTTGCATAAAGTAACGTCCTAACTAAAAATACAACTACCAATTTAGTTTTTTCCATGATATTATTGATATATATTGTTCTTGATTTGAAATTTTCATAGAAACTTACTCATTGTTCATTTTCTTGAAGATATTCCCAATTTCTCTCTGAACCCATTTTTAAAGTTCATATTTTTCAGTAGAAATTCAGCTTTTGTGTGAATTGGTGCATTGCAATTACCCTTTTGGTACAATAGTGAACTGCACAAAAGCTGGTGATGAGTGCACTAGGTTCAGCTGATGTTTGATCATCCATAAATTTTCCAAGAATTGGTTATTTCTAAATTGTTATACTCTGTTAGGATTAGGGGTTAAGGAATAATCTTGTTGGTATATTGAAGAACTTGAAAATAAAGGTAAAGAAAAGTGAAATCTTTAGTTTTTAAGGGATATAATCTTGTTGGTATATTGAAAAAGTTGAAGAGGAATAGAAAAGTGAAATCTTTAGGGGTTAAGGAATCTTGTTGGTATATTGAAGAAGTTGAAGAGGTAAAGAAAAGTGAAATCTTTAAGATCACTTTCATCACTTGTTATGTTTAAATTGTGAGAAAACTTGACTTATATATTTGTTGTTGAACTCTTGGTATAATTCGTGTGAATGTGTGATTGTTACTTATGTAAATGACTTGTTTATATGTAGTCTAATTCTTTTTATAATTCGTGTGAATGTGTGATTGTTATGTAAATTTGACTTGTTTAGATGTAGTTCAAATTCCTGGTATAATTCGTGTTAATGTGTGATTGCTACTTATGTAAACTTGACTTGTTTAGATGTAGTTCAAATTCTTGGTATAATTCGTATGAATTTGTGATTGTTACTTATGTAAACTTGACTTATTTAGATGTAGTTCAAATTCTTGGTATAATTCGTGTGAATGTGGGACTGTTACTTACTTAATTATGTAAAATTTGACTTGTATATATGTAGTTTAATTATTGGTATAACTTGGGTGAATGGGTGATTGTTTCTTATGTATAGTTTGATTCTTGGGTTTTGATGTATGGGTTTTTCTGTTGCTAATGATATTTACTTGTGTGATAGGTGATGGTGCACTGGTTGTGTGGTGGTGCAAGTACCAATCCCTTCCTTCAGTAGAAAGAAATCTTGCATTGTTACCCTTTTATGCCCCTTGGTGTTAGTGCTATATTCAAGTATCCAACTGGCTGGTATCTAATAACCTTCAATTTATAGCTATTAAACTAAACATCGCAACACTACATTTTGCATGTTAAGCCCCTTATTCAAATTGAAATTAGCCAACAAGAAAGAAGAGTTGGAAACAGACCTGTAGTGCATAACAAATCTATCTTTCCATGTTAAGATAGTAGAAAATATTTTGGATATGAACTTATATAGTGAACATCGTGTATCATTAGGAGGGTAGAGCAGTCAGTGGTGGTGAGGTTAGGTTTGCATCAAATAGGTCCTCAGATTGTCATAGTGCATGCAGACATAAAATTTCAATGGTTAGATGAAAGAACGGGCAGTCTGCTCATATAAGAAAAAATATGTAGTATCAGGATTGTGCATAGTGTGAAAAAGCATTATGTGCCTTTTATTCTAAATGGAATCCAGGTATAATGAGGACTGTTATTGGCTTTATTTGGCTTGCTCATGTTTTTTTGGTTATTACTTATTAGTACTGGAACTGAGACCGGTAACCAGACTCTTCTCGCTAGCTTGCCCGTCTAATAAACTATCCAGACTCGTGCTGGACCATTAGCTTTTAAGTTACTGGGGCGCTCTCTAATGAGTCCAAATTTTTTAGCAAGACCAATCTTAAATTTAGTATTGGCACTCTAAGTTGTGTACTTGCTTGCTTATCACCTGGCTTGTTAACCCGCCTGATTCTTAAAAGAGCCAAAATCGGGCTGGCCTTTTTAGCAATAATCATGAGCTAAGCTACTATATCTGCATGCTGTCAACAAGTGGGGTGAGGCCGAACAACTCAAACGCCCCTAACGCGATTGGCTCGGGTTGGCTCGTTTCTCGTACTATCCATTTGTATTACATTGTTCATAATTTTTATGTTGGTTTTTGAAGAATAGACAAATGAGATGAGAATGAATTGATGATTTATTCACTTGCTATATAAACTATTTATAGTGTACAATCTTCTGCAGAAATCTAATGAGAGAAAACATATTACGATCGCATGCAATGCTTGTTGCTACGTCATTCGTTATTGTAATTATATGTATTTGTTTAATAATGTAGTAAAGGGGCTTTCAGATCCGCGGATACATGGATTTGTATTTATCTTCAAATATATCATGGGAATTTTGGTGATCAGTGGCATCATAAAGGCCAAATTAAAGTTGTTTTATTGTTTATTTTCTAGCTTTGTTTTAGAACTTTATCAATTTTTTATTCCGTTAGTGCCTTCATATATTTAATTGATAAATATATGATGAGAATAAATCACCATGTTCTTGATTATTGATTTACGCCGCGTGTTCTAATTTATGATGATGTATTACCGTATTTTGTTAGCATGGATTTTGTTCGTAAATTAAAAGGGCGATTTAATTGGTTTTGTTTCAAAGCGATTCGTAAAAAAAAAAATGTAAAAATTTTGTAAAAATTTTAAACTAATTTTTTAAGACTAGAATAACGTAAAAGATCTCCATTAAATTTCATATTTTTGGATTTCTAATTGCCTCAAAATAATTTTTGATATTTAGATTTAATTAATAATTAAATAGTAATTTTATTTTAATGAAGGACAGGATTAGGATTTGTTCAAGAAAATTATGAAGTTTAATGTGTTTGAATTTCATAAATTTTAATTTAAAGCCTCAAACTATTTTGTGAATTAAATTAAATCGGCAAAGAGTTAAATATGGAAATATTACCATAAATGCGTCGACCGACTTCCGGTGACTACAGGCGCGTCGGTGTCGAGGACCGGACCCGATTTTGGTACCAAAATAACTGCGGACAGCGACTGCGGCAGCGATGTCGATGATGACTTTATCGTGTCTTAATTTTGAAAACCACAATTCCAAATTTATTCCTTATTTCGGTTTCTAAAATTATGGGACTAGTTAGCATGTTCGGTTTTATTGATTATTTGTCATTTTAATCACCTAATTGATTGTAGTGATATATGATGACTATTAATTAATTTCTTTTCACGTTATATCTTTTAAATTAATTTAAAAGTGATATAACAATTATGAAGTAACAATTTAAACAAGCAATATATTTTAGAATATATTTGTGATAAATATTTTCTCTGATATGTATAGCAGTTATAATTATTGGTAAATAATTATTAATTGACTTGTGTATGATAATTGAGTTTATATTAATTGTTTTTAATATATTATTGTAATTGCATGATTAATTAATAATGATAATTACAAACATGCATTTTCGATTCATTTAAAATATTTATTAAGTTCAATTTATATGATTTAATAAGTACTACTAAGTATTTTATGTAATGGTGATTGGAATGGAGGTATACTATTGATATAGCCCGTTACATTTATTTTTTCGGTCTATGACAGTAATGTTGTAAATGTTACAGTCATATTTTCTTGTATTTGTTATTTATTATTTTACCTGAAGCTTGCCTTATTTGTCTAAGATGAGTTAGTATATAAATATTGTAACAAAGTGAAGATATTGAAGAAGATCATTTCACAGTGAGTGGTACTTAGTGGACTTCGGTTGGATCCGGAAGCTACGGTACAAATTAGGACTTATGTTAGTATTTGATAAATACTTGTAATAGGTTCTAGGGCCATATCGTATCTCTTGAATGTGCATTCTTTTGTTTTATTTTTGTATTCATGTATTGCTTGATTATCATGTTATTATCGTGAGTAAATGAAAACAAAGTAATAATAATCTCGCCAATTAAAATTTAAGCAAAGTATCGAGCCAATTTTAAAGTTGTGTGCAATCAATTGCATCAATTGGGCACACCGTGATGGCGGGTGTTACATTAATTGCATTTGATACTTGACAATGGATCATGTTGAAATGATTTCCATAACGTTGTGAGCTTCCAGGATGAGAATCAATCCAAGTAACACTTTGGTTTAGTGGTATCTTGGCGGTTTCGGAATCTGAGTATTGGGTAGCATCTTGTAAGAGATGCTAGTGACACAAAAGTTGTAGTAGTTTTACATAATTGGTTGAACCTATTATAAGGATTCAAAATGTATGCAGTGTTGCCGTTTAATTTAAGTATAATGAGTGCTTTGATACTAATATGTTCGTGAGATTTGAAATATTAGTATTTACTTTACCAATTTATTTGTAAGTGTTTTTAGCGTGATGGTTAGTGAGTGCATTTATTTATTTACTTATTCTTTTCAAATTAATGTAGCTGTATTATTGCTACTCCCAGAACTTCGCTTGTCGGCACTTGAAAAGTGCAAAGTGAACAATTCGAATTTTGACCGTGGTCTCGAAACTTGAGAATCATTCTCGAGTAGAAGGGCCCAGATACGTCTTTGAGCAA
The DNA here is from genome assembly GCA_019722365.1 of Lithospermum erythrorhizon. NCBI lineage: Eukaryota > Viridiplantae > Streptophyta > Magnoliopsida > Boraginales > Boraginaceae > Lithospermum > Lithospermum erythrorhizon. The sequence continues at coordinate 160,971 of JADFUC010002139.1, read as the reverse complement.
TAAGGTTCTGAAACCTAATGATGGTACTCACTGTCGGGAAAAGGGATCCCACAAAAAGCACAAGTCGATGTTGTGGATGTCCGATATGCCATCTTTGCGATATGGAACACTTCGTTCCAAATTCAATATGAAAAGGTAAGCGGCGTATGACATATCTGGGCAACTTGAATTATTTAAAGAAAGGAATTTAGAAAGCAGATATATGGCATTGTGCTCTGGACAACAATGAAAAAAGGGGAGCAGGCATGAGCCGCCGTATCATTAAAATGATTGGCGGCTTGGTCGATGCGACTTAGCATACAGGCGCGATGTCTCAAGCTGGTTGTGGATCTCATCACGAAGTCTCTTCCCGGACAAATTCTCTCGAGTTTGTCATGAACTTCAATATGCCTGGTAGAGTTATCTACAACTTGGCTGCATAAGATGATCCACCGAATCTTTGAGGCGAACACAGGTAAGAGCTAAAACTTCTACTCCTTACGTTTGGTGGTCGAAACAGAAGAAATTCAAGAAGAAGTTTAGAAGCGAGAGCCAAAGGGTTCCTAGTAATCCCAAGGTTCTTTGGAAAGGGAGGAGCTAGGAAGGGATGTGAGTGTCGTTATTACTTTGAAACCTAGGTCATTTGAGTCGGCACTGCGGGAAGTTCACGGATGATAGGAAGAATGGTCTCCACCGATCGCTCGGCCCTACGGTATGTATGTTATTGAAGTTTGTACCACTTACAGTTTCTATTTAAATTGGGTGCTAGACACCGGTTGTAGTTCATGTTGTCGTAATATCACGGGGAACTCGAGTCATGCTATGAAGACTTCGAAGAGGGAAATGGATCTACGTGTGGGAAATGGCGAAGGTTGCGTACCTTGGGTAGGATCCGTTAGTTTAAATTGCCCAGCGGGCCTTGTTTGAACTTATCTCCGGTTTACTATGTACACACGATTTCACCGAGGAATATTCTATTCTGTTTTGAATAATGATGGTTTTCATTTTCAATAGATCCCGGAAATAAAATTTAGGATCGCGGGAATGGGGTAGTATTTGTTTCATGAAAATGGTCTATACGTTTAGACATGATTAATGAGTCATATAACATAAAATTAAAAGCGGAATAAACCTAACGAGCTTAAACCAAACATACCTATGGCATTGGAACTCGGTCGCGTGCTGACCTTGAATCAAAACTCCCTCGGTGCAGGAATACTTGAAGGTTTCGATTATGAATCATACGATAAGTGTGGTCTTGTCTTTTTGGGCAAAATAGCAAAATGCCTTTCAGCGGCTAAATGAAAGGGCATGGCGTTTATTGGGGATGCATGCGCGCGATGTATGTGGGCGATGAACAAATGCGAAGGTTATAACTGACTTCATTAAAATTTAAGTGACTACAGTGAATAAAGTTTTGTGTGTATCACATTGAGACCTGAAACCGCAGTCCTTTGAGAAATTCAAAGGAATTCCAAAATGAAGTACAAAAACCAATTGAACTAAGACAATAAAGATTATCGATGCGATAGAGGTGGAGAATATTTGGTCACGAGTTCAATACTCATCTTAGAAATTAATGGTATTGTTTCCACCGGCTTCGCTCAGCCCGGGAATACCACAAATGGCGAATAATAATACTGATACGAGATGGATTCTATGTACCAAAGCGAGGTTTGGTCCTTGTTGGATTACGGAAATGGGGCCATGCAGTGAATGTAAATGGGTATTTAGAAGAAACATGATAAAGACGGAAGCGTTGATGTTTTCAAAGCTGGAGCTTTATGGCGAAAGGTTTCAAACGAGTTCACGAATTGAACTATGGCGAAGGCTGCTACTTGATGGCTATGCTTAAATCCATCCGGATAATCTTAGCCATTCTTTGCATTCATGACTATGAAATATGGCAAGCGGATGTAAAGACCGCTTTCACAGACTGGAATTTAGGAAGATAATACGTAAGGTACACAACCTCCGGGCTTCGTATCTGAGGACCTAGAAGGTATGCAAGTGTAAAGAATCCATTTATGGTCTTAGCGGGTATTCGCGGTTGGAATCTACGTTTTGATGAATCAATCAAAGAGTTTGGTTTCATCAAGAACGAAGAAGAATCTTTTGTATACAAGAAGGTAAGTGGGAGTTATATATAATTCATAGTCCTGTATGTCGATGACATACTTATCCTTGGAAATAACATAGAGTTACTAAACTCAGTCAAGGATTGGCTGTGCAAATGTTTCTCAATGAAGGACTTAGGCGAAGCACAATATATACTTGGAATAAAGATCCACCGAGATCGGAGCCGGAGGCGATTGGACTTTGTCGGGATACTTATGTGAATAAAGAGATGCGCAAATGTTCAACATGAGTATTCAAGAAGGGTAATCTTCAGCGAGACATGGAGTTCAACTCGAGCCGGTGTCCGCTACTGATCTTTGATATGAATAGAATGAAGGACATACCTTGACTTCGGCTATAGGATCCCGTCGTATGCCTAGTGTTTGAAGTAGGCACGATGTGTCTTATGCACTAAGTATAACCAGTAGATACCAAGCTAATCCAGGTGAAAGCCTTTGGATTGTAGTGAACTGCATCTTGAAATATCTGAGAAGAACTAAAGATGCTTTCTTGGTATATGGTGGAGATGAAAAGAGTTACTTGATGGCAAGTCTGCTTAAACGCCCGATTTCAAGCCCCATGAGAGGCGACTATACGTTCCCGATGCAGGTATGTATTTTGTCTCGAGGTGAGCCGGTATCTTGGAGGAGTTCCCAAGCAATCTTTTACATTCTTAGATTCTACCACAGAATAAATTACATCGCTTGTGTCACGAGCCGGTAAAGAAGCTGTTGGATAAAGAAATTCGTGACCCGAACTTGGTGTAGTACCTAGCATTGAGGACGATTGGAGTTAGCTTTGTAATCTCTTTGGGACAATAAGTAAACCATGACCCAGTACATCTGAAGTCCAAGCACGTACTCGGAAAGTATCCATAATTATAGATAGCCTTTGATAGAGGTGATGTCAGTATGTAAAGTAGAAAGCGAGTCAATCGCCGACCCACTGCTTTCCTTTAAGTCGAGCAAAAGCGTGATGAGCATCACGGCCCGAACATAGGTCTTAGGCCAGGATGTCGCCTGATGGTGTTAAGGTTAAATAGAATCGGTATGTATCTATTGTGTTATGTGAACAAATATTTGAATATTCTTCTTATATTCTAATATATTTGTATGCTAATAATATATATGTTTGATTTTACATATAATATACATGTAGTGTATCCTCGATGAGTGAAAGGTTAAATCCACAGAGTTAGTCTATGTTTTCTAGAGGTAACATGACTATTATTACACATTCCGAAGCCTAGAAGCATTGAGACGACAGGCATGTAATTCGGAATCTTTGATAGTTAGAGGCGACAATAAATATGACTAACATGGTGTTTTGATTAGTGATCAAGATTGATCACGTTAGCTGCTGAGGACTAGATCGATACCGTGGGGCTGCTTAGGTCACATTGGCCAGGGGAGCTAGTATGACGAAAGCAAATTCATAAAAGATATATATCGTAATCCTATGAAATTTGTTTAAATTTTAAGTTAAAATCGATTCTTAGACCCTCACGATATATGACTATACATGTTATCTGAAGCTACAATACTTGGCTGCGATAAGCAAATGCGCCTTAAAGCGGGGATTATAACGGCATATGTTAGATCCTGTGATGAAATATAGCGATAGATGTTGATATATTGGGAGGATTTGTGAAATTACATGATATCTGAGAAGATCTCGGGAGCCTCTCCTTGCAGTTGAATGCCCAGAGATTGGTTTATGGGGCGCCATAAATACTTATTCGAGTTCATACTCGAGTAAAAGTTATGGGTGTTTAAGCGACACACTTCTTATGAGTTAGCCTACGACTAGAGATCGCGTGATAAAGGAATTGTAAGATAATCTCGTCCAAGGGCAGAGTGGGAGTGTTGGAAATCAATGAGGCTGATTTGCATTTTATTATGCCCATTCACGGCGATTGTGTATCAATTCATTTTACCGATTAAGGTTAAATGTGATTATCGAGAACTTGAGTGTTGACTTAATGATGTATATTACTAGTGTGAGTTCGTGATAATTTAAGGGGTTATAGAGCGATTGCTAGATCTTTACTCATTAATCGTTATAATAATTGGTCAATTATTATTATACAACTTACAATATCGAGCCTAGAAGGTCACACACGTACAGTGATGTTGAGGTTACATATTTCATGTATGAAATTAAAGAAAGAGCGTATAATTGAGAAATGTATTTCTCGATTAGAAGGGTTACGTTTATGTAGAATATCGATTGAACAAATAGAATCAATTAAATAGTTATTTAATTGGTTCGAGAATAATTTAGTGTTGTCCGATAGCGAAGATTATTGATATTGACTCGTTCTTATTTAATTAAGCTAATTCAAAATAGTTGACTCGTGCTTGACTCGTTAGTGTCTTAACGAGCTAATAGAGTTAGCGAGTCAACTAATACATAACGGGTTGCTTATCGGGTGTGTTTTAATCTGGCTACATATAAAAGCGAGCTTTAGGGTTTCATGACATAATAAGAAAGGCAAAAGAAATCTTTCATCAAAACCTAGTAAGCAGCCCACTTTGCTGGCGAATTTTCTCCAAGAATTCTTGGGGTTTTTGGTTTTGGTTTTTGTTCAACCTTGTTTACTAGCATAAATCAGTTCTTGATTCAACCTCTCCTGGTGTGGATCAACTAGAGATATCATACGATTGATATTACAACAAGGAGCTGAAGGGAAGTCAAATTCACGTTGTGAATTTGAAGCGTGTGGATTTTTGGTGGAATTTACTCCGCTGCATTGTAAGTACTCTGTCATTACATTATTGTAATTATGTGTATTTTTGAATAATGTAGTAAGCACTTTAAGATCCCTGGATCTATGGATTTGTATTTATACTCATATATCCATAGAATTTTCCATCAGCGTACTAGGAATTCATGACTTCAGTATTTTTCCGTCTCCTAGTATAAACATTTAACTCGGGTTTTTTTAGTGTTTGGTCTTGGTCATTTTTGTTATCCCAATCTTGGATATTATTCTGATGAATATTTGGCTCTATATCTGGTGAGGTAATTGTAGAGTCTATAGGGAGCTCTAATCCCTTTGATGTTGAGCTTCTATTTGAAGTGTCATAGCACCACGAAGCGAGGTAGAGGGGTAGAAAGGAGTATTTTCAAAAAAAGTGACATCGCGAGATGTAAAATATTTTTTGGTTTTAGGACAAAAACATTTATATCCTTTTTGAGTTGGAAAATACCCAAGAAAAATAGTTTTAAGGGCTCACGGGTCAAGTTTGGATCGATCCTTGGAGTGGATATGCACAAATGCAGTGCATCCAAATACTTTAACATGAAGATCATTAAAAGAAATATGAGGAAAATTTGTTTTAAGAATAAAATATGGTATTTGAAAATTTAGGAGGCGATTGATAAGATATGCAGTGGTGAGAATTGCGTCCCCAATAACATTCGTAGTGATAATCAAAGCTCGGCGACTCTCACAAAAGGTGTGGAGCTTTTCTTTTCGACAACCCCATTTTGTTAGGGGAGTATTAACACAAGAGCTTTGATGAATGATTCCATTTTGAGACAAAAAAGTGGTTAAAATAGAATTGAAATATTCGGTTCCATTATCAGTACGTAATATTTTTATAGATGTGTTGAACTGAATTTGAATAATTTTATAAAAAAAAATTGAAATTCAATGATTGCATCATTTTTATTTTTTAGTAAGTAAATCCATGTAAGACGAGTATGATCATCAATAAATGTTACAAACCAACGATGCCCATTGGATGTAGGGACTTTAGAAGGACCCACAAATCATTGTGAATAATGAAAAAAGGACTCGTAGGTTTATAACTTTTATTTTGAAAAATAGTACGTGTGTGTTTCGTCATTTGACAAATATCACATTGAAAATGATCCATAGTATTAGAGAATAAAGATGGAAATAATTTTTTCAAATAAAGAAAACTAGGGTGTCCAGTTGATAATGCAATAACATAATCTTTTCATACTTAGAATTTGAAATCGAGGTAGAATTTGAAGGACTGGAACATAGATTTGGTAGCCGTATTTGGCGAAAAAATATAATCAGGTATGAATTACATGACATCCCGTCCTTTTTCCCAATTGATATCTCTGGCTCTACATGAATTAGATAAAAAAAAAATTAGCATAACATTTATTATCCCTAGTAATTTTTCCAATTGAAATTAAATTGCATTTTAGAGTTGGAACATATAAAATCGAATTTAAGGTTAAGTCATTTGATAATGTAACCCTGCCTTTTCCTTTAATTACAACCCGAATTTAAGGTTTAGTCCAATTCGCCCGCTTCCCATGGAGTTCCCAGCAGCTTGATTCTCCTCTGCGATTTTGGCGTGAATCAGGGTTATGTCTTGAGCGATTGGAAATATATAGTGAGCTGATAGTACCACTGATCTATCAGTTTACTGGAAAGACTGCCCCATCCGTACTTATTTAACTAGTTTTAAGATGTACTCCTATTCCCTTCAACACTGATAGATACATATGTTTTTCATGTTCAAAATTGATCAACTTTAAGGCCTTAATGGACACACATAAACATTTTTATATTTCAAAATTACCCTGTCAGTAGTTAATTACATCGAAAACACTATATGTTGATATATAATTACTTCAGATGTTATACACCATGTAAAATTTGAATTCAAAATAAAGAAATTTCATTCGATAAAAGTCAAAATTTGATTATCTTTTTGGAATGTTATACACCACTACAATAATGTATGGGGATAGACTGAGAGATTTGCAACTACTATTCACTTATGCAGGTACTGCATGCAAAGCCATATGCAGCACTTGAGTGCGTCGCATGCCACCAATGATTTATACGGTTATTGTCCACCTTGGGCTCTCTCTTGGTCATGTCGTCGCGGGAAATTCTTGTGTGAAATTTCTGGTTACCATGCAGACGTTGTTTGTCTTCAAGAGGTACATGCATTCTACTAAAAACTTTCTGACTTCCCATAAGTTCGATCGCAGTCATAGAAGGTTTGTTTGTATTAGATGTAGAAATTGACTGACATAGTTGTATGCAGTGGTGGTTGTGTCATTTTCTTTGCATCTCGGCAATTTATATTGGTAATGTGGATGTTGTTTCCCTTACATGAGTTACATCTCACAGAATCGGAATCAATATTCATGAGTAAAAAGGTCTTGTATGAAGTGTATCTTTAGGCTTACTTAATTAAGGTTAGTTGTGGCAGACTTATTTTGGAGGTAATTAAATGGGAGGACTTCAACATTTCTACTCAAATGGCTATGTTGGCCATCTACTAGGTGCAAAAGGATCATTTTGAAGAGTTCGCACCGGAGCTAGACAAATATGGCTATGAGGTTTTATTCAGGAGGAAGTCCACTGGAGTCGGTCCTTATTATATTAATTTACGTTAGTTGTACGTTTGTATGCTCATTTCATTAATACTTAATAAAAAACAATGCAGGGTTTTTACAAATGAGAACACTACTGATAATGGTACCTTTTTTCCGTAAAGATAAATTTTCTCGCATAGTATGAGGTATGTAACAGTTGATGTTTTGGGCTCTGCTTTTGCATCTATTTGTGCTTATCATTTTTATTCACATGTGCAGTTTGAATTCAACAATTATGCACAGTCCTTCACGGATGCTCCCTTTCCAGCTACCCAGAAAAAAAAGGCCCTAAAACGAATGGTTAAGGTTCGCCAGCTTACCATTGTTAATTGCTAAATCTATACTATCTTCTAGTGTTGGCTTTCCACATAATCAATTCTCTGTATAGGATAATGTTGCACTAATACTCGTGCTGGAAGCAAAGTTAATTCCCCAGGGCAGCGACAGTATTGGGAAGTGTCAGTTTGTCCGCGTGGTGAGTCATAAGATGTACTCTATGCTTTATTACTTTGTAACTTGCAATACATCACCGACTGATCCATTCAGAGGTATGTTTTTTGTTGCTCTGGAAACTGTTTTCTGCCTAATATGAATGGGTTATCTGATACATTCAATGGTTTAAGTCGATCTGTTCATACCTCATAGCTCATTCGTAATCTGACTACTGCTCCAGCTGCTTTTTAGTCCATTTGTGGTTACAGGTAAATTACTCATGTAAACATTCCAGAAGAGCTGAAGGATGTCAAGATCTGGCAGGTTTATATCTGGTTTCCTTCATAGTTGAGCTCTTTCTCATCCTTCAATGGGTGACCCTTGTTTTTACAACTTTCATAATTGTCTTATATCAGGTTCATACACTAATGAAGGGATTGGAAAACATTGCTAACATCCCTATCGCGGTCTGTGGAGATTTTAATTCAGTCCCGGGAAAGTATATTTGTTAGTTGTTTGCATTGTTAGCCGGTGTGGTCAAAATAAATTTACATCTTAGTAGAAACTTGCAACTCATGGTTACAAGCAAAATTTACTTGGAGCTGTGAGATTAGTTGATTAGATCATCTTTACTAAATGCAGGCTCCGCATGCACTTCTTGCAATGGGGAGGGTTGATCCTACTCATCCAGATGTGGCAGTGGACCCTCTTGGTATTCTTCAGCCTTTATCCAATATCACACATCAGCTTCCGTTGGTAATATTCCCTACCTGTTGTTTTTCTATATCATCTTTATTGATCAGTTCATCAAATGAGTACTTGTGTTAAGTGAACCAATAATTTTCCAGTCTTTCATTTCTGTTATGATTAGGGAACTCTTGGGTTGGGCCTATTTTAGCTACTATTATCTGAAATTCCATGTAACTCTTTGAAGGTGAGTGCATATTCATAGTTTGCTATACCTGGAGCTGGACCTGGCCTTGAAAACCAAAGGAAGAAAATGGATCTTACTACAAATGAACCCTTGTTTACAAAATGCACCGGAGGTTTCCTTAAAACCTGTGATTACATATTCTATTTAGGCACTTTAATAATTTTAGTTAAATATTGTCTTGACTGTAGTTGTTATCTCAGTTTGAATAACAATAGCATTCCCTTTCAGCGGACTCATTAACAGTTGAAGGTCTTTTGGAGCTTTTGGATAAGGATGGCTTGAGAGGTTAGACACTACGCCCTTCTCCAGAATGGGTCCTCTGATCATATAGCTCTACTAGCAGCGTTCCGCTGCAAAGGTAAAAAGAAGACACTGACACCTGGTAAGGGACTTTCCAGCCCGCCCATCATCTGCATGATTTACCTATTTTTATTTCCTAATATATCTACGATCTAAATCTTTCCTTGCTTCCTTTTGCTGGTACCCACTAAAAATCTCTTTCGAAACTAGTTACCTATATTTTCATTTTCTACTGTCAATGTTTGGATACTGAGAAGCCATTACATGTAATCATGTATAGTATTTAATAATCTGAAACTCAATGTTTCCTGACCCTTCATGTGAATACAGGAAAGATGAATCAAATATTCTTTATAATACATGTGATGGAGACATTTGAAAATGACTTTTGCTTAACAAAATAAATATTTGCAGAAAGCTACAATTATTAAATATTGCAGAGCAAGTCAATCGTTTCTAACCTCTCTGTTTTCACTGTACTGCAGGTGGTTCCCTGATCTCAAATATGAATATAGAACAACATCCAGAAAAGGTTCAAACTCCAAAGTCAAAATGAGTTGTATGAATAGTAATGTCGAAATTCTGTAATTCTTAGTGGGAAACCTGTTGAGGACTTCTTTCCTGCTCTCCATTGAATCATGATATCAAATTTCGTTTGCTCTATAGCAAGTTATGTTTACATTTCTTTTAATGATCTTTCATTCAATACCATCCTTTGAAGTTCATACATAGTATTATAGTAGTTCCCATATTGTCATATTACAGCAAAATTGATTGTTTATCGCATGGTCGTTTTTAAGTTTGCAGTGTATTATGGTAGTATAATTTTTTTTTGTAGATGTATGTTTTAAAGATTCATGCAACAAACGAACCAGGTTATTGGGGCAAGTATAAAGTATCGAGTTGGTACCAAGTTACCTTGCTTGTTGACAGTCCTAAATGACATTCCAATTTGAGAGTGAAATAGAGTAGAACTAGTAAAGTAACACAAGTATCATTATTAAGTAGAGTGCTAAAAATTGTTTGGAAATGTTTGATTGCAAAACAAAACTACATATTCAAATTACATCAGTGTTGTTACAAATTATGCCTATTGCTCCCATTGATTGATTCTGCTTTTACAACAGATATTGCTTGAATATATCCTTGTTTAACAGCAGTCCCTGAGAGGGATAAAACTACTAAATGTCTCATTTACTCCAGCATTGTACCAATTTGGATATGCTGATATATAATTTAGAGTAAACTACGCCTGCGAATCTGCACCACCCAGTCTCGTGTTGAGAAGTGGCTGCAGAGCTTTAACAACAATACTCATGTTTGGCCTGAAATCTGCTTCATATTGGACACATAATGCTGCAACGGCTGCCATCTGCATGAGGTGTAAATAAAAATCTTTAGCTTTCACTTCTAAGTCTTACTGATAAAAAGATTCAAAAAACTATCAAGTACAGGAGGTGAGGAGGGGGGCTAGACTAAAAGCACACATCAAACAATATTTTTTGTATCATTTTATAATTTTGCCTGTGTTCATGCATGTGCCGAAAAACCATTTTGACGTCCAAGCTAGACTCCTATAAAATCCTCACCAATCACGCCCTAGTTGGATGCCAGAATTTTTAGTTAAATAAGAGACTGAAAACTGAAAATAATGCCCCAGGAGAGAACCCCAACGCCATTATCAAATCCATGCTAAAGGGCAATGCATGTGTTCAAACAAACCCCGAGACAATGAGGTGATAAGGTCAACACAGTCTAATTTTTTTTTTGAGTTATCTGTCCTGTCATGGCGTACCTAAATCATGAGAAGATAACATTAGTAATGAATGATTCAACCTTTGTTAGAAGTTGATGGATATAACATCAATTGTAGTTCTAGATAAAAAGCACATTGCTTACTCTGGAGCATGATAACCAAATGTTCCTAGAACTCTAGTTGAACATTGCGGGATCTGACATCGCGATGAATGATAGGAGGCTGACATTTTTTTCATTAAGGCCATGCGACTCGCTGACCCCATGCCAAAACTGCTCCTGGTACAGCTCCCTGTACTCCTTTTCGGCCTAAAAGAAGAAGACATTAGCCATAGTTAATATTTGGTGTATATTAAGAAGTTGGAAGCCAGAAACACAAACATTTGGACAATACCAAGTAGGACATCATGCAAAGAACCCATGGCTGCATATTCATAAGTCTTGAAACTGTTGATAACTGCATAATCCAACAGACATACTTTCAAATCAAGACATTCTTAGGCTAATCGCAACAAGTAAGCAACGGTTAACAATATTCACCTGAGCAGAAAAATCTGAGATCGAACTTTTTTATGGCAATTGCCCGCCCGTTGTTACTCGACCATATCATCCTTCGCCCATTGACAAACCAAACTCATGAAATGTTTAATGCAAATACTAATGAATTTGTAAATGTGGTGAAATTATGGTTAAGATATTTCAAAGAGACAAAAGACAATCAGTCCGCTTCATGGTCTTCGTGGGACAAGTCACTAGAAAAAGTTCGAGTTCTGGGGCTCGAAATGTCAAGATGAGGTTGTATTGCAATTTCTCATGTGTGGGCGGACTTTGCCTACGGAATTAGTATTATTATGAACTTTTAATTAGTACTCCCTCCCTTTTGGAAAAGTTGAGAGTTGTGATAATAAATTCTTTTGACCATTTAATCAGAAAAATATAAAATTGATATCGTTGAATTTTAAAAAATATTTTTTAAAATATTATTTTTTGTAATTTTCATAATATAAGAAAGTAATTAAATGATTAAAGTTGATAATACCGAAAGTGAAAAAATCGATTAATTTGAAATGGAGGTAATATTTAGTGTTTTGTTGGTACATCTATTTTGTCCTTAGCCAAAAGCGTAGGCCATTTATTCTTATCGAACATGTGTATTTTCGCGATTCTGGCGATTTTTGTAATATTTGGAAAGATATATTTTTCGTCGCATAATATAAGAGAATGATTTGGAGTATTCTAAAGGGGCGCTAACGAACGGGTTATTCGTTAATCATTTGTTAATCGATTCGTTAAAACCGGTTCGAAAATGGATTCGTTTTTGCTAATTCAACCGGTTCACGATTTGTTAGTATGATTGAATTGGTTTAAATCGCTCTACAATCGCTCGTTAGAATTCGTTTTATATTAACAAGTGCGTTTTATATTATCCTTTTTTACTAGATTATTACACCAAAAGAAGTCCTAACCAAATAATAACAAAATGCAGTCGAATCAAATTAATGCAATTTATAAAAATTAATGCGATTTAACTTCTACGATTTAATGCAATTAATCTGAGCTTAATTGCAATTAATTACAAATCGATTAATGGTGATTTCTGGTACCGGTTTATGAATCATTTGAGCGATCCGATTAACGAGCCGGTTATGAGCGATCCTTTTTCGAACCGATTACGATTCACGAATTAAGCTTCGGTTTCTTGTGACCAATCCGGTTCGATTCGGATGGATTAACATCCACAAAGTATTCCCAGTTGATATTTGATTGATTATGAAAAAAAAAGTATACAATCAATTATTAGAGTGGTGTGATATGGAAAAAATTGCATATCAAAAAATCATCCATATATGATTGATGTGCATCTACGCTATAAATATGTCATTCTGCGAAACCTAGCGGACCGCGGCGCATATTGTTTATATTGCGTTGTTTGAGAGTCAAAAGATTTGAGATAAATATTCTTTGTGTGTAAGGGTGAATGTACGAAGCTAATCTATAAAGCTCTCTTAGTTTGTATATTTGTTGTTAGCACCTCCATTAACGGCAGGTTCGTATTGTTTATTTTTACACTATAAAGTCAAATCTTTCGGAGGTATTATATGGCGATGAAATGAAGGTGTCTTGAAGTTAGGGGAGGTGAACTTATTCACCGGGGATAGAGTATAATAGAGGCGTGAGAATGGGGAACGTCGCGTAAATCGCTTGTTTGTAATATCTACGTCATTATAGTAAAATTCTTCCATTTCTTGTCCCCAGACCGAGTGCAAGTTATCTTGAATTGGATTGCAATCTTATGGTGTTTTTTATTTCTTGTACTATTTATTTTACATCGACTTTATAGGTAATGTCGGTCAAGTGTTATAACTTGGCTGGTTTAACTTGTGCGTGTTAGGTAGATTTATTTATGACGGATTACGCTTACTTTAAGTATTATAGTTACTAGTATAAGCTAGTATGAGTTTTACTTTCGTTTTATATAAAAAAATGAATCATCGTGACACTATTTAAGGAAAATGTAATCATACTTGAATTAAATCAACATAACACATGGGCTTGATGTCTGCTTTAAATTGTGTATAAATCGGATCTAAACTATATATTACAATATATAAAGGCAAGAATATACTTAAAACATGAGTGGAATATAATCTGACAAACTTACGAAGCCTCCGCTTTGAATTCGTTATATTAGCGCTAAGATTTGGCAATGCCTCACAATTGATCCACACCCGAGGGATTGAATTATGCAGGTTTGCTAGAACACGTGAAGAATTGGATCAAAGCAAGAACTTTGATTCTTGCACTTGATGAAATCGGCTGAGGAGGGAGGCTGAAAATGTGGCTAGGTTTTTGGCTTTTTAAATCGTATGTGAAAACTAATAAATGCTATGTATTTATAGGCTGCTTCCAATTAACGATAGCTCAACCCGTTAAGCTAAGGATCCGACTTGTTTAATTTAGGTAACTCGTTAAAGTAAATTAAACACTAATAAGTGCCAACAAGCTCAACTAACTATTTAATTAATTAAACAGACTAGTAAATTAATTTGGGATTATCCAATTTATATTTTACACTATTAGCGTAAAATTTACAATTGAGAATATTCGTCGATTACAATCAACTTTCCATTTATCAAGTACTATTTAATTTTATACATGAAATATAATTGACTGTCCTTTGTGTTGTGTGGCCTAGCGCTAGATAACCGCGGCCATTATAAATAATATAATTGACCGTTATTTATTTTATAATGATTATGCATGAGATCTAGCAATACGACATAATCACGATATTATCATGAGAACCCAACTAGTAATTATAATTACTATTATTGAATGTTCTATTTATTTAATCACGTTTAACTAAACTAGTATTAAATGAATTATTGCAGCAAATTGTGTCATGACGAGCGTAATAAATGAAATCAATAACTATTGATTTCAAACAACTCCCAACTTGTCCTTGGACTATTAATTTACAATTCCTTTGTCATAAAACCTACAGTCGTAGGCTAACCATAAGAGGTGTGACATGAAACACCTTAACTTTTTTACTCGAACTATGAATCATCGCGATAAGCATGACGTCGAGTCTTGTATGATCGACTATGACCATCGAGAGTCTGAGATCTACCTTGTATATCGGGGAATGGACAAATCCCGCATATTATGTCGACATCTCTTTGTATACTCGCTATGTTACCCTAACATATGCCGTTATGATCCCACGGCTTAAAATGACACAATTAACACAAAGAATTAAGTATAACATAATCATATAACATAGATATTTATACGCGAGGTCTAAGAATCGCTAAGCTTTAATAGTTCGAAAAATTCATAGGGCCGAGATATACATATCTTACGATTCTGTGGTAAATCCATTTCCCCGATTATACAAGCGCTGACCCATAAGATTAATTAGACTTCTGACTCTCGCAGTCAGAAAATCGATCATCAGTAATTCTTGCTTGGGTAAATCCAAATCTTTAGATACCCCAAACCATTTGCGTCGAGGCGGGAAAATTTGGCTATCTTACGTTTCTAGACTTGAAGGAGGTTCTCTTGTCGGCGCTTCCTTGTCTTGCCTCTAAGCTGCGGACTTCTTTGAGATTTATTATTCACTCGCTCGTGAGATAATAAATAATTATATGAATGAATTACACGTTCACGTAATGAAGTCGGCGCTAGATTGAAACATAAGAAGCAACTTTGTTCGATCAATTGATTAACTTAATCGGAAGGTAAATGCCTGGCTCATTTGAACCTTGCATCGTTCGGTTCCTTAACGATCTCGTAGGAAATCAAACTTTTATTGATCGCCAGAAGAAGATATCGACTCCGCGATGCTCGCTTAAGTCAGCGCTTGGATCCGCCAAGCAAAACTCTCTTAGGTCCTTTAGGACATGCAAAGCCAGAAGGCAATGATTACAATCACGTTCTTAACCAGAAAGCTACTTACAAGTAGTCTTTACATCCATCTGCTCGGTCTCTCAACCATGGAATCAGCGATGGCTAAGATTATCCTGATATAGTCATATTAGTTGTGGACAAAATGGGTTTTAAGCCTTTTATCGTAAGCACTTGCCTTGTAGACATTACCATCTAGGTCTTGAAGAAAAATTACTATGGATATATGAGTATAAAAATACAAATCCATAGTTCAGGGGATCTTTAAGTGCATACTACATTATTTATATAAAAACATATAATTAAAATTATATGAGCGAGAGGACTTACAGTGCGGTAGGCCCAAATTCCACCAAAAATCCTGCCTTCAAATTCTAGCGTGGAATTTGACCTTCCTAAACTCCTTGTTGTAATATCAATCGTGATATCTCTAGTTAGTCCGCACCGGGAGGGGTTGAATCGAGAACTAATCATCTTTAGTAAGCAAAGGATAGACAAAACTAGAAAAATCCCAAAATTCTTGGGAGAATTTCGGCCAAAGAGGCGGCTACTAGGGTTTTTGGTAGAAGAAAAAAGTTACAAAACTTGTAATTGAAAAACCCTAAAGTTTGCTTATATAGGGCTAGGTTAAAACAAGCCCGATAGCGGCCTTCCGTTAAATATTAGCTTGACTCGTTAACTACATTAGTTCGTTAAGACCTTGGCCAGGTTGCTAATGAGTTGAACTATTTAATTAAGCTAATTAAATAGTAATGAGTCGATATCAATAATCTTTCAAGTTATCGATAAATACTAAAATTTTCAGAACCAAATTAAACTATTTAATTGATTACATTCATTCAGCCCGATATTACACATAAAATGCTTAGAACCACTTTGTAATTAGAAATACATTTCTCAATTATATAGTTCTCTTAATTTTCCTTACATGAAATATAACTTCAGCAATCCTTTGTATGTGTGTGACCTTAGGCTCGAGATAATAGTAAGTTGTATAATAATAATAATTGATAAATTCTTATTATTATATGAGTCTAATAGTAAGATCAGCAATCGCTCATAACCCCTTAAATTATCATGAGAACCCTTTAGTAATATCTGATTACTAAGTTGAACACTAAGTTCGATGTCACATTTAACCCAAGCGGTAAATGGTGCTGATTGTCGCAGCGGGCATAATAAATGGAGACAATTCTGCATTCATTTCAACACTCCCAGCTTGCCCTTGGACAGTATCTTAATTCCTTTATCACGATCTCTAATTAAGTAGGCTAACCATAAAGTGTGTCATGAAACACCCACAACTTTCTTTACTCGAGTAACGAGGCCGAATAAGCATTTATGGTCCCGTAAAGCGTCGGTCATAAAGCTGTGTGGTCTTTCCTTGTATATCAGGGCGGACCAAATCCCTCCCAAATATATCAACATCTATCGCTATACTCTAACGTGTGACCTGACCTATGCGTTATAATCGCTTAAGGTAGCGTTTGGTCATAGTCAAAATCTGAGCTTGTATAACCACAGAATAGTTATATATCGTAGGTCTAAGAATTAGCCGAACCTAAAATTCTAAACAAATGTCATAGGACACGAGGATATACATATCTTCTATGAATTCGTTTCGGTCATACTGACTCCTAGTCACGGACGGCCCAGTGATCCCAGTCCTGTAATTGCGTGATCCCGATGTGATACATTGTCAAAACACCGTATTAATTAAGTATGATGCTTTGTCGTACTGACTATAGAAGCGTCGGACGAAGGCCTTTTTGGCTATCCTATGTTCTAGGCTTGAAGAGAGGTGTAATTAACGAGTTCATGTTGCACTCTCTAGAAAACACCATAGACTAACCTAGGGATTTAACCTTTTCATTTCATCGAGGATACCTTTACATGTATATTATATGTAAATTAACGTATAGTCATAGCAAACAAATATATTAAAATATAAGAAGCAATAATATTCAAATATTTGTTCACATAACACAATAGATACATCACCCACGACTCCTTAACCCTAACACCAACTGCGGCAATACATGCAAGACTATGTTATTGCATCTTTCATCATCTTTTTGCGGCTTAGTGGTTTAGTAAAAGAAATTCGGCAGTCAGCCTCTGTTTCTACTTTACATACTTTGACATCACCTCTATCAAATATCTCTAATCGGTGATACTTTTACAGTCGTGCTTAGATTTGTGATATTAACAAAGGGGTTCTGGCTTGGTATTGCCCAGGTATTGTCATGAAAACAACTCATTAGTCATGATGCTAGGTACCGCTGAAGTTCGATCCACGAACTTCTTTATCAAACATGCTTCTTTAAGCGGCTTCCGAGATCTTTGCGATGTACTCGAGATACGTAGAATCGGCAACGATACTCTGTTTGGAACTCGCCGAATCTTGCTCAGTTGAGACAAAATACGTACCGGTAGGAGCGATAGTCGTCTGTCGGAGTTTGGCTGGCGTCGGTGCCTGTCCTTGCCCAACTTCCTCATCTCACCATATACCAAGAAGCGTCTTTTGGATTCTCCTCGGATGCCGAGATGCACACTTATTTTGATCCGATTGGCTTTACTTTGAATTAGCAGTATCCCTACTTGAGATTCTGTTTAGTCATCAAAACACGTCGGGTCTAGTGCCTGACATGGCATACGATGGATCCTATAGCCGAGAAGCATAAGGTATGTCCTTCGTTCTATTCATCTGGCCCCAGTAGTGGAGACTGTGCATTAACTCTGGCGGGGATTGAGCTACCGAAGTATACCGTAGGAGATTACCACTTCTTGGAATTACTCGTGTTGAACGCTGCGGTACCTTATTCCATGAGTATCGACAAAAGTCAGTCGACCTCTGGCTCGATCCGTGGATCTTTATTCAGTATATATATTGTCTTCGCTAAGTCGCCGTTGAGAAACATTTGCCGCAGTGATCGCCGGGCGAGTTTAGTAACTCTACGTTGTTTCCAATGATAAGTATGTCGTCGACATACGGGACTATGAATGATCATAACTCCCAACACCCCCAGCCTAGCCCACATACACAAGATTATTTTTCGTTCTTGATGAAACCCGAGCTTCTTTGATTGATTCATCAAAGCGTGGAGTCCCAATGCGGGATGCTGCTTAAGACCATAAATGGACTTTTGCAACTTGCATACTTCTTAGGTCCTTTGGGACATGTAAAAACTTGGAGGTTGTACCATGCCACGCATCTTCTACAAATTCCGTTCGGAAGCGGTCTTTTCACGTCCGTTTGCCTATTCGTAGTCATGAAATGTAGAAATGGCTAAGATTAACTTCGGATGGATTAAGCCTTAGCCAGCAGCGAGTAAGTTTAGATCATAGTCCACTCCGTGAACTTGTTTTGAAACAGCCTTTACATTCTGAAGTCACAGCTTTGAAAACATCAACGTTTTCCGTCTTTATCGTGTTTAACTTCTTGGCCATTTAGATTTCGATGAGGCGAGCCCGTTTGGTAAAATCGACAAGGACCAAAACCTCGTTTGGTACATAGAATCCATCTCAGTTGCGTGACTGTTGCCATTTAATCGGCGTCACTGTGATACCGTTGCTTCTTTGTAGGATTGTGTCGGATGCCTGCGCATTAGATCATCGATATTGACTAAATCGGGCAGGCTTCGTGAAGATGAACACCGTGCCAGTCATACAGACGGATATTTCAAGGGAATACTCACATTCGGCAATGAAGATTTTATTCTCTAGCTTCGGGTAGAAGTAGTAACCAGCTGTTTTCGCCGGATATCCTATGAAATAGCATTTATCGATTTGGGCGCAAGTTTATCTTTTGTTGTCTCTTAGCATGAAACTAGCGACCCCAGATGCTAAGAAAACTTTAACTTAGGAATCTTCCCAGAACCCGCAAGTTCATGGAGTTTTATCTGTGACTTGGTTGGACATCTGTTTAAGGTAGTCTTTGGCGCTTAAAGTGCATATCCCAGAATTAGCGGTAGATAAGATAGGCTTGTCATGGAATCGAACCGTGTCGAGAAGGGTTCGATTTCTCTTTCGGACACGCCGTTATCTTTGTGGCGTTCTGGCTGGAGTGAGTTGTGAAACAATACCACGCTCTCTAAGATAGTATTGAACTAAATGACTCAAATATTCTCCGCTTTCTATCGGACGGAGAATCTTTATTGTCTTGTTGTCCCGGTTTATCTTCGTTTTGGAACTCCTTGAATTTCTCGAAAGGACTCGTGTTTGGCTGTCACAAATTCGGATACCGCAAAAGCCGTATCTGATCATGACCAAATGTAATGAAATAGTTATAACCTTACTGCTGAGATGTGTTCGTTGGCCATGCATCGGTGTGTATGATCCCCGATAAATGTTTGCCTTTTCATTTAAGCCGGTGAAAGGCATTTTTGAACTCATTTGCCCGGAAAGGCAAGACTTCCATGCTTATCGTATGATTCGTAATGTCCGAAACAGGTATTCCTTTGGAGTGGAGTTGCTTGATTCGGTTCGTTAATGTGACCTAGTCTGCCGATACCCGTAGGTATGTTTGGTTTAAGTCGTTAAGGAGCACATTCCGTTTAAGTTTATGTTATAGCGGCTTCATTAATCATGTCTAAAGCATTATGAACCATTTTGAAGGAGGCGGTACCAAATACTACCCGTTCGCGGTGATCTAAATTCATAGGGATCTATTGAAAATGAAAAACCATCGTTATTCAAAGCGAGAAATAGAAATAATATTCACCGCAAATTCTGGTACGCAATAAACGGAGATAAGTTCAGCAAGGCGAGTGGGCAAATTTAAACTAATGGATCCCTCACTGCGAGGGCCGCTGACAACCCGGCGCCGTTTCCTTATGGATCCGTTTCCCTCTTTCGGTCTTACTTGACTTTTGGGTTTCTGCGTATTACGACAAATATGAGAACCACAACCGATTGTCTAGCGCCTGGTAGAATTAAGTTGTACAAACTTGATAACATGTCCCCAATACATGGTGACGGTCATGAGGACATTCTTCTACATCATCTGTGAGACTTCGTAGTCAAACTTCCATTGACCCGGGTTTCATAATAATGACAACGTAAATCGCCGCAGCTCACTTTCGCTTTCCAGGATTACTTCGAACCACTTGGTCTTGCCGGCAAACTTCTTCTTGCTTGAATTTCTTCTTGTTTGGACCACCAAAGCGAAGGAGTAAATTTAGTCTTTACCCCGAGGTTCATCTCGGCGATTCGTGATCATCTTATGCGATTCGTTTAAGAGATAACTCAAAACATTGCATATTGAAGTTCATGACAAGCGGAAAATTTGTACGGAAGAGACTTCGAGGATGAGATCAGCGGCCGATTCTTTTTGGAACCAATTTTGAGGCGTTGAGTCGATCAAGCTGACCAATCATTTTAATGATACTTGGGGAACTGCGGCTGTCCGTTCCCGACTTCTTTGTCACGAGGAAACCTGACGATTGTCATATCTACCGTTTACAACTCTTTTCGAATAATTCCTCGAGTTGCCGGTATATGTCATATCTTGCCACGCTTTTCATATTGAATTTGGAGCAGAAGATTCCATATTAGCAAGCGTGAGACATTGGACATCCAACATCGGACTTGTGCTTTTTTGTGGGATCCACTTTTCGATGGGCTATCGTTAGGTTTCGCGGGAACCTTATTGTTGACACGTATTAGTCCTCTCTCTTGCTTGAGAATGATTCTCAAGTTTGAGACCACTACGTCAAAATTCGAGTTATTCAATTTTGCACTTTTCAAGTCTTTGACGAAAAGCCGAGTTCTTAGGAGTACTTGATAGTGGTAGCCATATTAATTCTAAAGAATAAGTAAATAAAATAAGAGACTCGGTAAACTATAAATTACTAAAAACACTTTACAAATAAATTGTAAAGTAAATACTAATACTTCAAATCTCCACGAAATATATTAGTATCAGACCTATTACACTTAAATTGGCTTGTGACAACGCTGCATTTTGAATCAGGATTGCATAATAGTAAGTTTGGCCGGTAATTATGTAAAACTACAGCTAACTCTTTGTGTCGTTAAGCGTCTAACTACGAGGATGCTACCCAACGTTGTATCTCCAGCCGGTTAAGCATACGATTAAACCAAAGTGTTACTTGGATTGATCATCGAAAGCCCTGGCGTTAGTGGAAATCACTTAACTGTGATCGTTAATAAGTATCGAAATGCAACATTGTAACGCCTTAATGCGGTGTGCACAATTGATGCAATTGATTGCACAATCTTAAAATTGGCTTGATACTTCGCTTAAATTTAATTGGTAAGATTATTATTACTTTGTTTTCATTTACTCATGCGTACCGGCATATAATCAAGAAATACATGCAACATGAAAAATAAAACAAGTAATGCGCGTTCGAAGATATGCGATATGGCGCAGAGCACTATTATAAAGTATTTATCAAATACTAACATAAGTCCTAATTAGCACGTATCTTGTACTTACGGATCCATCGGAGTCACTTTGAGTATCACCACCGTGAAATGATCTTGATATCTTCGCTTGTTACAATATTTATATACTAACCCGTCATAGAGCGAAACTGCCAGGCATTGGGTAAAGCGATAAATAAATAAATACAAAATATGACTCGGAAGATTAGATTTCTGATATGCGATTCGCTTGACAGAAAATAAATAAATGGGCCGTATACATATACCTCCGTTCGATCACCCGTTACAAAATATAGGCACTTTTATTAAATCACATAAATGAACTTAATAAATATTTTAAAGAGGCATTGGAAATGCGTATTTTGTAATTATCAAATTAATTAATCCATTGTAATTACACATAATATAAAATTAATTAATATAAAGCTGATTATCATACAGTAATCGATTAATAATTATTACCAATAATTATTAACGTATACATATTATAGAAAAATATTCATCACAAATATTTTCTAAAATACATTAAGTAGTGAAGTTGTTACCATAATTGTTATATCGGCTTTTAAATTAATTTAAAAAGATATAATATAAAGAGATAATTAATTGTAAATCCACGTAATTAATTACAATAGTGAATTGATTAAAATGACAAATAATCAATAAAACCCGAAATATAACTAGTCCCGTAATTTTTAGGAGGCAAAATAAGGAATAAATTCGAATTAGGGTTTTTTAGACCGCAGCCCGTCATGTGGGCTCGGACGACCGGCTTTATGGAGCTACGGTCGACCGCGGCGCCCGCCCACTCACGCCCCTAGGTAAAATTACGTCCGACGTAATTTTGGTACCAAAATCCGCGATCCGACACCCGGACCGCGCCCGTAGGGTGGCGGAAGTCGGTCGTGGAACTATGGTAATAATACCATATTGCTTAACTTCGGTTTTTAGATTTAATTTAGATACCGTTTGTAGAATAGTTTTGGAGGCTTTAAAATTTTCCAATTTATGAAATTAGAACACGTTAAACTCCATATTTTCTTGAACAAATCCACTTGGTCTTTCATTAAAAATAAATTTTTTCATATTTAATTATTAATTAAAACTTGATCCGAGAAATCTCAAAATTGTTTTTGAGGCACTTAGAAAAATCCAAAAAATATGAAATTTAATGGAGATCTTTTACGTGCTATCTGGGTTCCAGAAAAAATTAGGTTTTTAATTTTACACCCCCAAACATGTTTTACAAAACTGTTTTGAAACAAAACCAATTATATCGTCATTTTAATTTATGAGAAAGCAAATCGTATTAATATGATAATACATCATCATAAAGTTGTAACACATGTGTAAATCAATAATCAAGAATATGGTGATTTATTCTCATCATATATTTATCAATTAAATATATGAACAAAATTAATCAAATAAAAATTGATAAAACACAAAAGCAAGCATAAAATAAATAATGTAAAAGCGACTTTAATTTGGCTCATGATGCCTTGAAGAAAAATTACTTATGGATATATGAGTATAAATCTGAGTCGTAGTTCGGGGGATGCTTTTAAAGTCATCTTACGTTATTTATATAAAAACATATAATTAAATTATATGAGCAGAGGACTTACGGTCGTGAGGTAAATTCCACCAAAATCGCGCTTCAAATTCACAAACGTGGTGAGCTTCCTTCCGGCTCGCTTGTTGTAATATCAATCATGATATCTACAGTTAGTCAGCGCGGGGAGGGTTGAATGAAAACTGTCATCTTTAGTAAGCAAGGATGAACAAAACCCGAGAAAAATCCCAAAATTCTTGGGAGAATTTGACGAAAGGCGACTCTTAGGGTTTTGGTGAAAAGTTCTTGGCTTTATGATGAAAAACCTAAAGTTTGCTTATAGGGCTAGGTTAAAAGCAAGGCCCGATAAGCAGCTCTCCGTTAAGTATTAGCTTGACTGGGTCAACTCTGATGAAGTTCGTTAAGACGCAATGGGTTTAATGAGATTGAACGCTATTTAATTAAAAGCTAATTAAATAGTAATGAGTCGATATCGATAATCTTTGAGTTATCGGTAAATACTAAAATTACTCGAACGATTAAATAACTATTTAATTGATTCTATTATTCGATGATATTACACATAAAATGTAAGAACCGCACATAATTGAGAAATACATTTCTCAATTATATAGTTCTCTTTAATTTAAATGGAAATATAACTCAGCGTCATTTGTATGTGTGTGGCCCAGGCTCGGATAATAGTAAGTTGTATAATAATAATTGACGATTACTATTATTATAGCGATTAATAAGTAAGATCAGAAGGTGCTCTATAACCCCTTAAATTATCCTTGAGAACCCGCACTAGTAATATACAATTACTAAGTTGAACACTAAGTTAAATAATCACGTTTAATATTTGGTAAATGAATTCTTTACACAATTTATGTCCTTGACAGGCATAATAAATGGAACCCGATTCTCATTGATTTCAGCCAGTGCAACTTATTTCTCGAATACCCACTTACACTCACTGATCGAACCACACTAGTTAAGTATAACAAAGACAAATCCTCGTTTTTGGTATATAAAAGTATCTCAAGATTTTATGGTGGGTTTCACCGGGTTATCATCGGGTAGGTTCTGAAAGCGCAGCTAAAAGTATGTTAAAACGCTAGTCAAATTGCATATTCTTTAACAACATTACCAGCAATGCGAATTGATTGGTCAAAGCGTAATACCGAGAGTTCAAGTTTCTTTAGTTTACTCTCCAAGAATGCGGCTTAGGCTCGGCCCGTTTATGAATTATGGTAATAGTGTTTTTATATGGGACAAGCATCCGCTGAAATCATTCCTACATTTAGTTCCAGTGAAGGCCGATAAGCGATCCATTCCACTGTAACTATAGTTACCTCCCATTCTCTTAAAAGTTACTACAAAAGCGTATTCGAATCCGCATGAGTACCTTTAATAAACCCCTACAAATTCCTATTAGAAGAAATGTGCTATCTCGCATGATTGTGATAATGCAACCTTGATCCTTCACATGACATACGGTGAATCATGCTCGCCATGTAATAGATTCCAACACGCTCTACATTTCGCGTAAAGGTCCTTACTTGTGAAACGGACCTATAATAGAAAAGTTGCGCGCATCGGCTGAGAGAATCTGTCTATCATAAGAATTTAATCTATCATAGATTTAATCACCTCGTATTAAAAGTAAATGTATGTAAGCTTATATTTTATGACTAATATAACATATGCTCCACATATATATAATCGGACTCACAAATGTACAAGAATCGATTCAACGCTACCATGTTGGGTTTCACGGATTATACCGGGAACTACATGAGATTATAAAAATAGTAATTTAATTAGAGATTCGTATGTACCTTACACTTGTAGTTGTAAGCCAGGAATAAAATTAGAGGCTCCAAACAACCAAAGTAGGTTGTCTACAGATTAGTTTACACACCAACGATTGATCAAATCTTTTTTTTTTTGTTATACTAGAACAATTAAAGTGAGCAAATGAATTGCTTGAGGAAGAAAAAAGCTTGGGGTTTATTCTCCATTATGGCGAACAAGAGGGAGAGGAATGGAGAGAGTTTTGGTTTCATCTTTTTCTCAAAAGACGATTAATGAATTAGCAATTGATTTCGCTGACTTCGCCCGCTTTATATAGACATCTCAAGCCACATTTTAGGCATCTAAAATGATGTGGTGGATTCTAGAACCTTCCACTTCTTATCCACTTTGAGGTCGAGTTTGGGGTGGAGTTCCAAAATTGGAATTTCGCTGATATTTCCATTCGATTACTTTAGCCGGGGAGAGTGATAATCTATTATAGTTTGATCGTGTTGTCGTGTGTGTGACCTCTTGGGTACCGATTGGCAAAGTAATATATTAATTTATGTTAGCAAGACATCATATTTAATATATATATATATATATATATATATATATATATATATATTATGAGAGGACCTAGTAAGTCATCGTAACCGCAATGTCCCGATGCGAGTTAATCTAATATGTCGATTGTCAACAATCGAACATATATATGAACTTATACTTTTAAATGTAAGTAAATCGGTTGTACAATCTAATTGTTCAGGACATATTTATGAGATCTAATATCGTGGCTGTTACTACCGACTTGTCTTTGGATTGTGCCCCATGTCGATTCTTAATTAACCGATTACATCTTAAGCGATTCATTGTACTCGATTTCCAAAAGTCAGTATGGTAGATTTGTGTCACTTCGAGCTCTTGCATACATTTGTTTTTCTTGGGTGTATGAATTAATGTGATTCGATACCGTAATGGAGGTGTGCACATAATCGCCTTATTTCTCGAGGCCCGAAATCTAACCGTTATATCCGGTTGTCCAAATTTCATACAATTAATCTGAAGCCTTTACTTGTATATTTGTAGTATACCCGACACGATACCGTTATAGTCCTCTGTTGCGGAGGAGGTTTGACATGAATTACAAGTACATTACTCCGTAAAGTGAAACATACGTGCGGTCTAAGAATAGATCATTTAACATAATTTTGCTTGACAAATAGCTTAGGACAGGATATCGCATCTTAAAAACCTGTGGTCTTGTCCGATTAAATGCGTTCGAATCTTGTTTCGATATGCATGCCCATGTGATTGATTAGAGTTGATAATCGTACTCCCGCCCCCAATCAGCGTGATCTAAATAACCATTCACATACTAACCAATTTGGTCTTCCAGATTCCAATTAGTGGACACTGATTATGGACAAGCGATCTCTATTTTGGGCTTGAATAGAGGATTTCTTATTTGGATCCTTAACCCAGACCTCTGCAGAAAAATATCTTGTGCTTAGTGAAACCAATCTTGTTATTCTAATAATAATAGTATCATTGTTCGGTAACAAATGTTAAAAGTAAACATGTTTTTGAATAAAAAGTAGATATTGAATAAGTTTATAGAAAGAAATTAAAATTGAGCTTCATAAAACAAATGTTACATAATTAATGGTTTCTCTTTTTTATTGAATCGGGTATTAATCATTGAGAGGAAGCTTGACTCGAGATCTTGGAACCCAAGCT
The DNA here is from genome assembly GCA_019722365.1 of Lithospermum erythrorhizon. Taxonomy (NCBI): domain Eukaryota; kingdom Viridiplantae; phylum Streptophyta; class Magnoliopsida; order Boraginales; family Boraginaceae; genus Lithospermum; species Lithospermum erythrorhizon. The sequence continues at coordinate 134,164 of JADFUC010002139.1, read as the reverse complement.
TAAGTAAGTAGATGCAGAACTAAATGCGTTAGATTACATCGGAACTGTCTAAAGCGAGATGATCGTGTAAATCATCTTTTAAGCGTTCTTCCCAGAATAGTCTTTACATCCGTATACCAAAATATTCATGATGTAGGAGTGTTATGACCCGGCTTTGATCGGTAGGTATGGCGTTGTTATATGTCCATGGGTTTTAAATCGTGTTGAGAAGATGACCCGACCTAATGCGCCTTCCTCAAATTTTTGAGTCGTGGGCCTTATCTTTATATGCCTAGCCAATTAACTGCGTATCTTTATGCTATCTTCAATAGTCAAACTCTTTTGCGTCGAGAATTACTTGTCATCGAATTCGAACTGCTTATATTACCACATGGGTGATAGAATCTTAGTTGTATTAGGCATGTAAAGTACACCTCATGGAATAATTTTCACGAGATACCATAAAGAGTTCATTTAGTTCGATAACTAAACATTGTAAAAAGGATCAACAATTGATCTTCTAGAACTAACTCCGAACAATTTCATTAATGACCTACATTCTCTTTCCTTTACTTGAAGTAACCTTCATAACAATACATGACTCCCTCGGACCAAGATTCTTCTAGTAATGGTTAACGTGACATTCTATATAAGATCTAAGTGGGAGAAGATCCTCATTTAGACATGTCGGGTTCAAAGCAGGAGAATTTGCTAACTTTAGTTTATTCACTCTTAAACTCCGTAACATTTGTCGTATATAGCTACTCCGAGCTTAATCTATATTGAATATCGTCGTATACAAAATCTCCTTACTAAGGTAACTTGATTCTGACCATACTGTCGGCGACTCTCAAATATAGTAAAGGTCATTTTTCTTCATTAGCTTGTACATATTACATACAAAGATGTGTGTCGTTAAGCTCAGTGACATTTGAACTCTTAGTTCATCTTAACTACTCAAAGAGAAAAGGCTTACTCCTTTATACTCAAATATCTCGAGTCCACTACTTGAATATTAATAGTATACTCATTTTTATTTATTCTAGTTTTTAAGATATGAGTGCCCCCTGAAATCTCGAAGTACTACATTCTTGACGGATCGTTACTAGGAACATTTCTTGCTCGCGATAGAATGTAGATGTCAAGTATCCATTCACATGGAATCATTACTTAGAAACATCCATTCTCACATCTTATAACTAGAAGAAAACTTATGAAATAGATATGAACATAGTATGTAATTGTTGTGATCTTTCATATTTAATGTTTTCTTAAAATTATTTGCGGGGAGTCTAATTTCATTCATCTTTGTTACGAATAATCTTGTACAAAGGTGAGTGTGAAATCTCTTAAATGTGTAAATAGAAAGTTTTTTTATGTACTTGAATCGAGGTTTAGTACATTCTCTTATATACATGTCGCTTGCGTCATATATATAGAGTCATCGTGTTGAGTCTCGTTCCTCGAGATGATTCATACTCGTCGATCCGATACCTTACTATAACCATGGGCAGTTCCATGTTATTATTTGCAAGCTGTTAGAGTTAAGTTGATATGTATTTGTCAAGACAGCCACATTAAATCCAACTAAGATTTGTAATCGCTTTCACTAGTTCTAGCAAGAGTTGACTCGGTCCGTCTTTGTAAGATGTGGACATTAATGCAGTTTAAGGTCCATGATATTATAGTATCATAGAAATGCGTTTGTCGCTCGTTTCTTGAAGGAAAAATGTTAAATTACATTCCTTTAATAAGACATGCTTGTAGAATAGGAACAATTGAATGTATAGCTCAACGGTTTGAGATATTCATGCCAAAGGTAATTGAGTTAATGCTCGAGAATCAAATGCGTTGATGATAGATTCTAAGCAAAGAGTGTGATCACCAGTTTGAAAATAATTTCAAAAAGCACAGGGATCCAACTTTATTTCTTGATGCTACTACTCTGTTGTCGTCGTGCTTCGAGAAATATGTAAGTCAAACCAATAGTTACTGCAGTGGTGTAGGCTTAACTATTAGCATCAAGCATTTCCTTGGGTAGTAGACTCACAGAGTCCTTCCTTTCTATTTCTGAAGTATACTTACATTCACTTTACTTATCTTTGAAAGGAATGAAACAAGTCACTCATCTCAGTAGTAGTTCATATGTACTGTCTCATAACTTATTGTGCTATTACCTGAAAAGCAGAGACATAAGTAAACATAGGTTGTAAGAACCATAGGTTTAATATTTTCATTCTGAAGCTCAACTAACTATTTAATTAATTAAAGCCGACTAGTTAATTAATTGAATTATCAATTTATATTTTACATTATTAATGTAAAATTTCGATTGAGAATATTAGATTGATTACGATCGACTACCGATTTGCTGCATTACTATTTAATTTCATACATGAAATATAATTCAACATCATTGTATATGTGTGAGCTTTTCTGAAACAGAGATAATACTTGACCGTATAATAATATAATTGACCATTATTATTACAAGCGATTATGCATGGGATCTATGATCGACGCAATCTGCAGTATCGCTGAGAACCACATTAATAATTATAGTACTATTATTGAATATTTTGTTTATTTAATCATATTTAAGCCCCAAGCTAATAAATGGTGTTACAACAATTGTCCCAGCGAGCATAATAAATGGAATCAATAACTATTGATTTCCAACAACTATATATGCCTTTTTAATGATATGTGGGTTATAAAAAAAGAGGGTTTTTTTGCAGAAGAGAACAATATGAATTGAGTAATGTGTAGGTTATAGAAAAAAAATCTCATGAAACAGTTCAGCTATTATTATTAGTTACTTATTATTTCAATAAATTATTTCCAATTATTTTAAAATAATTTATTCTATTTACTCATTTAAAATTAAACTCCAAATATAAAAACCATGTCGTGTTAGTTCACACGACACGGGGGTAGTTATTAAACATTAGCTTACACGGCAATTGTCAAACAATAACGTGTGACTTCACATGGTAAGTGACGAAAAGTAATGTGTTCACCTCATTTGTTATTTTTCTTGTTACATATGTCAATATCAAATGTGTCGTTATCTTTTTTTTGTTAGTACCTAAATTGAGACTATATCTCTGTTGAATGGTATTACACTCTTTGTTATACTTCATTAAGATCACAACAAATATTTTATTTTTAATTTGGGGTAAGCATAAAATAGATCGGACATATAACCTTGATATTATCGAAATATAAATAGAAATTCTTTACGAAAATGTAACCGACGTACAATCACACTTAGATTAAATAAAAATTATCCGCAACAATAAACAAAACAAATTGGAATGTCCAGATGAGTACAGGTTGAGGCGCGTACCTCTTGATACTTGAGGTGTCGTTCAAAATCCCGTTTAGGGCTTGAGAGAGGGACAGAAAATTATTATAATACTTGGGATTAAATTTCGTTGCGACACTGAGCTACTTTTCGTGTTCGAATAGGTGCACCAAGGTTTTGACATTTCGAATAAGCTTTTGCAGGAGGATTTTTGCTTTTGAAATTTTGGAAAACGTCTTTTTTGGCGGCTTGAGCTCAGCTATACTTGATTAAACATAAGGGCAATAAAGACATTTCAAATCTATTAAGAGCATAGATTCGTTTTTGAAATAGCAATCTTGGTGGATCAATATTTATCGTTAATCGATTTTAATTAATTAAAAATCATACTCATATCGTCTTATTTATACAGCCGCCCCTTTGTGCCATTCTACCAGCTGCCGCCCATCCTCCCCCACTACAACTGCTTCCATCCCAAGCTGCCCCAGCTCCGCCTTCCCTTGCCCCGCCGCTTGCCTCCTCTCAAATGGGCTAAATCCCACTTCCCCAAAATCGGAACTTGACCCCCTCATTTTGTTGGGCTATTGTTTTGGAAGGCAGTGATTTCTGAGATTTGAATTTAACACCACAGTTCAAAATTTAATATTTTGAATGTAGAAAAATTCTTAACACCTTTTCTTGTTAAATAAATTTTTTGTGGGCCAATTGCTCAGCTAGACAATTTATGCATGGCAAATCTTTAGATTATTTGAAGTTCTTCAGCTAGCAAAAGGGTTAATGATGGGAGGATTGGAGGGTGGGGGTACGGGGTGAGGTGTAAGGTTAAAGATGATGTTTTATTTGGTACAATTGAGTAAGAATGATTAATGATAAATGGCTAAGTGTTTGTTATTAAAAATGACTTGGCATAAATAAATATATTTAAAATGTTTGTTTCGCGGCACATGTTTAATTGTTATAATTAATTCGATTCTTGAAAAAATGTTACCAAAGTTCGAGTCTTAAAAATGTTAAAATATTTGAATCTTATTAATCAAAGTGTGGATAAGGATAGTTTAGATATAGAAATTTGGGAAAGTAGAAATGGTGGTATAATGGTCCAGTAGGTACATTGCCAATTAGACAAATCAATTGATTACATGTCACAATCTAATTGGCCTTCTGACATGGCATTTAATACAAACTGTGCTCTTTCCATACTCATTTATTATTTCACACAATTCCATCTAAAATACAATTTACTCCGTATATACTTATAATAATAATAATAATAATTTGATCCTAAAAAATAAATAATTCTTCTCAACAATAAACGTAAAAAAAATACATACTTAAAGGTAAAATAGAGACACAACACTGTCTGGTGGCAGTTGTTGTCCCAAAATAGTTGTCCAAAAAAGTTATTGTCCAAAAATTCCGGAATTTTATACCGAAGAATGCATTTTTTCCCCATGGGGTCTCATAATTAGCGATTTGAAGGTAATTTCTCAATTTTTTTTGTGATTTAAACAAACCCAAAATGAAAATTTGTTGAATTGATTCATTAATGTATTGCATTTGTGGTGGTTTGTAGTGTGGTAGGTGTATGATGGACTTTGTTGATTTAAATATTCTTTTTCTGATTTGGGGTTTTTGCATTTTGTAGTTATAATTGAACCCTTTTTTGTTCTTGGATTATTTAGATCTCAAGGTTGGATTTTTATTGGATCATTGTGTAACTGGGGTTGAATTAATTAGGGTTTGTTTGTTATCTGTGTTGTTTTTAGAATAGTGACGGTTTGGTTTTTTGTGCTGACTTTTATTATTTAGCTTTAACTGAATTGTCAGTTCAAATGTAATATGGATTTTCAGGGTTGATGTTTATATGTAATGGAGACGTCGTGTTTATATAGCTGAATCCACTTAGTTGGATAAGGCGTAGTTTTGTTTTGTTTGGTTTTTTTGTTTTTGTCAGTAACAGAGTCTCGAGTTGTTCATTTGCTTGCCTGATATCTTGTTCTGTAGTGTTTTGGATTGAAATGTGGAATTTTTTTTACAGGATACTTGATTTGTGCTTGAGGACGATTTGAGAGTTTCATTTAGCTTTTATCGGATAAGGTTGAGAATAGTACTGATTTATTTGTCAATACAGCGAGATTGGCATATGTTCAGCTCATGAATTAGGTACTTTTGATACATTTTAAGGCGGCTAGTAACAGTAGGTGAAGCTTTTTCCTAGCTGGTGACTCAATCTTTTCTTCGAAGAGTATAGCCTTGGGAGGTAGAAGATCTTCCAAGCTGTCCTGATGGACATCATGATGGAGACTGGCGACTTAGGGCCTTATAAAGAAAGGGTCAGGACATTTCCTAGCATGCGCAATAAATCATATTCTCCCTTGGTAAGAACTCTCATTTTTATTATTCTATTTACCCTTTGAAGAATTGTCATTTTACCTTCAGGTAAAATCACCATGGTCACAAAGTTTTATGGCGATTCTTCAATTGCTGACTTCATTTTTTTTCGACTTGACATTTTTTAACTAATGATCTTATTTTATTGAACTAGAAATCTGACTAGGGTATTCTTGGAGGTTGTGATCTTTCTCAATGGTAATAGGGAGAGAGAAAGATCACATTGAATTGCTATAATCCATGATAGAACTTTCATGCTGCAATGTCGAGTGGTTTTATTGAACTATTCCCATTTACAACAATATTATCAACTCTTAAATCTAGGACTTGAGGCAAATTGATTGGAAATAATTCTATGCCACTGTCTCCTCGACTCCTCCATGGGCTTGATCTAGGTTTGAATTTTCCATGCGTCTCCTAGAAGAATGTGGCTCTCCCTTTGTTGAGTGTTCGCTAGCTTCCTTGCGTTGTCAATATTGTCTTTACAGTATTCTATCTCATAGAAACTAATTTTTTTTTGTGAAAGTCGTAGTTTGCTAAGAGCACATTCTTCAAACTTGGGAATCAATCTCATGGTGAACCTTAATAGTTTACATTTAAATCATTTTAAAAGAAAATGTTTAGTATAACTAAAACATTTAACTTTCTGGAGTTTCATTATGGTATTTTTTATCTTAAAGTTGTTTTATGTTGAATATTCCTTTTATTTTTGATAAGTTTGTGTACTCATCTTATATGCGTGTGATATAACCTTGATTTTATTTGCAGATATTTCGTGTTCTCAAGAGAATGAATAGCCGGGTTCTTTTTTTGCTCTTGCTTCTGGTTCTTGGAGTTATTTTCTACATGGGTGCAAGCACATCGCCTATCATTGTATTTGTGTTTGCCGTTTGCATAGTCAGTTTTATCTTCTCAATATATCTTACAAAGTGGGTGCTTTCTAAGGATGAAGGACCTCCTGAAATGGTTGAGGTACAGTTGTCTGATCTTGCTCTCTATGTTCCCCATTCTTCCACTTTCACTTGAGCTCACCTTTACACTCTGTTACTCTCCTTCTTAAAGAACTGTCCATTCCTTAACATAATACAGGATCCAATTTGATCTAAGGACAATATTCCTTTTATTCTCTAATAGTGAATATAATTATCAACTTATTCCTTTTCCGTACTGTTTCTTTGAGTAAGGGTTAGAAGGATCATTGTAATATTGAAACATATTGTGCATTGCATTATTACAATCAAAGTTGTTTGAAGTTTCAAGAGTGGGGGTGCAAACACTGGCTACTACTTCACAATAGATAATAAATGTAAAATCTACCTTCTAATTTTCAAATTGACTATACTTGATACAGTCCTAAGATCTTCATGTAATATGTTAGATATCAGACGCCATACGTGATGGGGCAGAGGGTTTCTTTAGTACACAGTATGGGACAATTTCCAAGATGGCACTATTACTTGGATTAGTTATCTTTAGTATATATATGTTCCGGAGCACAAGTCCTCAACAAGAGTCTTCAGGCCTGGGAAGGTGAGCACCTAAACTATGATTGCTTCGATAATAAGATTTCGGTTGCTTAAAGTTTTGTCACTAATATATAGCTATTCCTGTGCAGGGCAACTTCTGCATATATTACTGTTGTGGCTTTTTTTCTTGGTGCTCTCTGTTCAGGCATAGCTGGATATGTTGGCATGTGGGTTTCTGTGCGAGCTAATGTTCGGGTTTCAAGTGCGGCAAGGAGATCAGCACGAGAGGCTTTGCAGATTAAGTTATCTTTTTCATTTACAATCATCAATTTGTTTTCTGTCGATTTTCCTGTTGTCCTCAGCCCTCTTACCCCTTTCCAGATTGCAGTTCGCGCTGGAGGGTTTTCAGCCATGATTGTTGTCGGTATGGCTGTGTTAGGTGTTGCTGTCTTGTATTCCACATTTTATGTTTTGTTAGGAGTTGACACTCCTGGTGGAATGAAGGTCAATGACTGTAAGTTCATACTTCATATTGGCTCTTTCTTCTTTTTATTCTCAACTGCCAAAAATAAAATTAAAAAAGAAGTTAAAATGGCATAAAATTGCACATGTTTCCAATTCCTAGTTGAGGAAACTTAAACATGGTATTGTTTCTCTTTAGTACCCCTTCTGCTTGTTGGATACGGTTTTGGAGCTTCATTTGTTGCCCTTTTTGCTCAATTGGGAGGTGGAATATACACAAAGGCAGCTGATGTTGGGGCTGATCTTGTTGGTAAAGTAGAGCAGGGAATCCCTGAAGATGATCCTCGTAATCCAGCCGTCATTGCTGACCTGGTAAATATCTTAAACTTATGTATCATATTCTCAATGTGCTACTGTAAGTCTCCATATCTGGAAATGATTGTAAATAAAATGAAGCTTAATTATGGGTCGTATTGTGGATGAGACCTTCTGAACTCTCAAATGTTCTCTTCTTCAGTGAGATGATCTTTTTCCATGCATCTCCCTACTTAAGTAAAAATTGTGTGGATGCTCTAGATACAACAGTGTTTCATTTTTTGTTTTGAAAATGTTGCTTACAGCTAAGTTGTGCCCATGCTTAAGTCACAATTACTCCTTTTCAAAGTATAATGGATCTCATATATTTGTTACCTATTTTAAGGTAGGAGATAATGTTGGTGATTGTGCTGCTAGAGGTGCTGATTTGTTTGAAAGCATTGCTGCCGAAATAATTAGTGCTATGATTCTTGGTGGAACAATGGCTCAAAAATGCAAAATTGAAGGTACATGTTTCATTACTCTCGAGAGAAAGCATTTCAAATACGATTATTGAATGACTTGTCAGCTAGTGTGTTTATGTTTTGATTGTTCTATACTGTCAAATTAAGAACCTATTTCCTGAGATTCATGTAGTTTATGTTTTTAAGAATTCTTGCTATTCTATTATGTTCTACTATCGGTGCCGCATGAACTGAGAGATCCCAGTGAGGCTTGTGTCCTGGACCTGTTTTGTTTGGGTTTGTAACTCATATCTGCAACAGTCCATTGTCCTCGGTGGGAGCTACTTTGTGGCTTTGATAAGTTCCAACTTCCAACATCTTCGTTGATGAGAGACATATTTTAAGTAGAGCAGAATGGAGACATCATATTGATATAGGCAACCCAATGTAGTGGGAGAAGTATTTGGTCCGTTTGGTTTATGCTTTGCTAATATTTTGTTGGTATGAGCGATTAAAGTCCATGTACAATTGTTTAAACAGTATGATAGGGGTTATGTTTTTACTCTAAGTTGAGAAGAGAACTCCTCTGGGATGTCCTATCTCCATACTATAGTTTACAATTTTGTCCAATAATAATAGGTCAACAGCAGGGTTAACTATTTTTAGCTCACTTGGTTATTAAGAAAGGAATATCTCAATGTAAAAGATGAAGGAATCGAGATGAATATACACTAGTTTGGACAAATAGTTGTTCGTTGCTGTTGGAAAGATGATTTTTTCTTTCTTTTGGAACAGATCCATCCGGCTTTATCCTCTTCCCACTTGTTGTTCACTCATTTGATCTACTGATATCATCAGTTGGAATACTTTCAATCCGTAGCACACGTGACCCTGGAGTAATTGGCTCTAGGGAAGATCCCATGGCAATTCTTCAAAAGGGCTATTCAATTACTATAGTTTTGGCAGTATTGACATTTGGTTTGGTAAGAACATTTGTTTTACCCATCTTTTCCCCCCTACTGTATTTTGATGATTTTACCTATATGCTACCTGTGTCATCTACTCTACTGCAGTCTACTCGTTGGATGCTATACACAGAACAAGCGCCATCCGCCTGGTTGAACTTTGCTTTATGTGGTTTAGTTGGGATTTTGACAGCCTATGCTTTTGTAATGATTACGAAGTACTATACGGACTACAAGCATCAACCAGTTCGCACATTAGCCCTTGCTAGCTCTACAGGTCATGGGACTAACATAATTGCTGGCATCAGCTTGGGCTTAGAATCTACAGCACTCCCTGTTCTTGTCATAAGTGTAGCCATTGTTTCAGCATTTTGGTTGGGTCAGACATCAGGACTGGTGGATGAATTTGGAAATCCAATTGGTGGACTGTTTGGAACCGCTGTAGCAACTATGGGAATGCTAAGTACGGCAGCCTATGTTCTCACCATGGATATGTTTGGTCCTATAGCTGATAATGCTGGAGGAATTGTTGAAATGAGTCTACAGGTAAATCTGCCATTTTCTAGCTCTTGTTTACTTGCAATGCAGAATTTTTTAATTTGCGAGAACTGCCAATATGATCCGTGTTCTAAATCTTACTGTTTGTGGCTTCCAGCCGGAAAGTGTTAGGGAGATCACTGATCTTCTTGATGCAGTTGGCAATACTACAAAAGCTACCACCAAAGGATTTGCCATTGGTTCTGCAGCACTTGCATCTTTCCTTCTTTTCAGTGCTTATATGGATGAGGTTGCTACATTTGCTCGTGTACCCTTCAACCAGGTACAATTTATTGTTGTATTTTGTCTTTTTGGAATATTCTTTTTCATAAAACATCCGGGGTTCCTTGTTTGCTGTCTTTTCCTTTGATCACTATTACTTCTAAGGACTTGCTGGTAATCATCATACAGGTTGACATTGCCATACCAGAAGTATTCGTAGGTGGATTGTTGGGTTCTATGCTTATATTTTTATTTAGTGCTTGGGCCTGTGCTGCTGTTGGACGTAGTGCTCAAGAGGTAGTCAATGAAGTAAGGAGGCAATTTATTGAGAGGCCCGGCATCATGGTTGGTGTTAAACTCTTCTCATGCCTACCATTGATAACATATGCATCGTGCACTTTTCATGTATGTCCTTGTTATATTTCCAGGACTACAAGGAGAAGCCAGATTATGGTCGATGTGTGTCTATTGTTGCATCTGCATCTCTTAGAGAGATGATAAAACCTGGAGCTCTAGCTATCATATCTCCAATAGCTGTTGGTGCGTTTGCAGCCTATACCCTTTTATTTGTGTTTGTTTTGTGCTATAATCATAATATGATAATAGAAGAGGAAAAAAGAAGTAACAATTATAATTCATCTAGCACCTAAACATTCATCTCTTTCAATTTGTCCTCAATGCCTTGAACTATAACCTGCTCAATCAAGTGCGTATTTGAATTTTCTCATTGATTGGCCTGAAATGGTGGAACCTGAAACTAGCACAGCCGTTTTTAATCAAGTGCACATTTGAATTTTCTCCTTGATTGGCCTGAAAAGGTGGAAACTGAAACTAGCAAAATTATGCTTAATCAAGTGCACATTTAAATTTTGAGTTATTTTTTCTTAATTATCCTTCTATTTTATTTTTTTGTTTATAAAATGAGACATGGTGAAGGGTTTTCTAGCTATTTTCATCCGAACTCATTTGAGCATTATGTTTGATGTATTTATGTAAGAAAACCAGATTCATACGCTTTCCTCATGCCATACATATATGTTATTTTTATGTGTCCTGTGATGAGCAGCTTCTTTTGTATTGATAATAGAGTAGCAATATTTACTTATGTGCCTTCATCAGGGGAAACAACTCTTCTTGTTGTCGATTATTGATGTGAGCCATTTATACTTTTTTCAGTCATGTTTCAAAGCCTGCTTTCGACATTGTCTTGCAGGTTTTGTGTTCCGTGTCCTGGGACATTATACAGGACATCCTCTTCTTGGGGCCAAAGTTGTAGCTTCAATGTTGATGTTTGCAACGGTGTCAGGAATTCTTATGGCTCTTTTCCTCAACACTGCTGGTGGTGCATGGGATAACGCCAAGAAGTATATAGAAACAGGTGCTCTCGGAGGCAAAGGGAGTGACTGCCACAAAGCTGCAGTAACTGGTGATACGTAAGTACCCTTTCACCTACTTCACGATTATTGATGAAGATTCAAACCCATGCGTGCATGTTCATTTGAAAGCCTTAGCTATCACCTATCATGCTAGGTTTTTTGCTTCTATGTATGCGGTTTGCTAAATTCTGAGTTTACGGGTACTTTCTAAGCTAATTACTTCAACTTTAATATGCAGCGTTGGTGATCCATTCAAGGACACTGCTGGACCATCTCTCCATGTACTCATCAAGATGCTGGCGACGATAACTCTTGTCATGGCCCCTATCTTTCTATGAGATTAACCATATTCTTGGTGATGTTCTGTAGCATACGATACGACATTGAGGTCAACAAGAAACACTCAGATTTTTGTGTAACAATTCCAGTGTTGAATGCTCTTTTCTGATGATAGAGTTTAAGGATTATTGAGCCTATAACCTGCATATTGTTGCATAGAGACTTTGTGTAACTGAAGATTTCTAATCAACAGGTGGTAGTATTTTCTTGCGACAGCTATACAAATAACTGATTGAACTAGAAACTATGTAGCTCGGCTCATCTCGGCTCATCTCAGCTAGACCGGAAAAGATTGTCTAGCGCATCTCGATGCCTCCTTGTATGACTCTCGTTTTAAAATATTATATATCATGTATTGAGGATATCATGTAAAGTTATGATGTAATTGAACCCTGTATGATGTGCAAATTTTAAAACAATGAGGCATTGAAAAGAGGTAGACGATCCTATCCACATCTCGACTAAAATAATCACATGCTAATGTGAAAAACTCTTACAAATTTCAAAGCATGGAGTGAGATATCTAAAGGAGGTAGATAATTGTTTTTGAATAATCACTACACATCGAAATGTGAAGAACCCGACTTGCTTACGAAGCTCAAGTATTTTTGGCGATATCTATCGATGTGGGATAGGGATGTTTTCGGTTTAGTTCGATTCGGTAAGTTTTTACGATTTTTTTTTTGTATGAAGCCGGTATATCGGTTTTTAAATCTATGAAATAATTTCGGTTGAGAAATTAATTCGGTTTGATCGGTTCGTTTAAGGTCGGTTTTTCATGCGGTTTTTGGTTGAGTTCGGCCGGTTTAATGCTGTAATATAATATAAAAAGGTTCATGATTTCATATTATAATAAAATATATAAATTTCAACGGCAATACAGCGTCGTGACATAATTGTAGATAGTCGTTTCAAACAGAATGTTTACTAGCATATTACTAATAGGCTATTCAAATACATGCACAATAATGTCGATGGCTCAATAGTCTGGTGGCATCTGACTCAAACTTCCACAAGGATGTCTTGAGTTCTAATTTCTTTGTAGAACTTACTCTAACTGTATTTGGTTATTGTAGCACTCATTCTAACTGTCTTTGGTTAGGAATTTTTATATTCGTAATTTATAATACTATGTAATCGTACTCTTCATCGTTAATTTACAAAAAAATACATGCACAATAATAGATAGATCCAAAGCACGGTAAATATAGTTTATTAGGTATTAGGTGTGCATGTCAGTAAGCAATCTTTTGGACTTTGGACCTAACTTTGACTTTAGACTTTACATTATTAAAAGTCAAATTTCGAGTTAAATACGTGCGAATTTTAAAAAATTGATAATGTCAATTATAGTTGATGCATTACCAATTTATTTAACGAATTTTTGGTACACATTCTAAATAATTGCATAGAATAATTTTTAGTACTCATTTTATGAATTTTTCAATTGTACCATTTTAGAATGGTATATTTTAGTGATATATTACCATTTTTTACATTAAATTATAATACTGTGGTGATTAATGAACATTAATGAACTGTATCATTAATGAACCGTAACCGTTCTCATTAAAGTAATATAATAATATTTTAAAACTTAAAATTTAAATGAAAAATTTGAAATATCATAAATATACATATTTTAAACAAAGTATATATGTCGGTTCGGTTAAATGGGTTTCGGTTCGGTTTATGCTAAAACCCGAGCCGATAAATTGTCTTTATGATTTTTTTACCATTTTGGTTCGATTCATTTTTTCAACCAAATCGGTAAAAAATCGGTTGATTCGATGGTTTTTCGGTTTTGAACCGAACTAAAAGCTATCCACAATGTGGGATGTCTCTTGAATTATCATGCACATGACTAAGATGACAAGATTATAAAATCAAAGAAAATATTAATTTATCAATTAATTAAATTAATTACCAATGATATTAAGTTTTGGAGGTTTTAAACACTAGTGTTAGCGGCAGTTCAAAGGCTTCGATTATCAGCGGCAACTATCCGTTCACTTAGCCATGTTTAATATCTATTGGTTATTTACAATTAGAAGTTAAGATAATTACCCACTCCTTATGTGTTAACATTTAATTGGTTATTTAAAACTATATATGTGTTCTATTTTTATTGGTGATTATTGGTGATGTATACTTGAATTAAAACCGAATGATTGAATTTAGTAAAAACTCTATAAATTTAAAATAACCCGTTCCTTACCAATATTATGTTGATAGTATATAAGTTTCTCGGTGGGTATTTCGAGGAATTGAAATTAAAATATCGAAGTTGAGTAGTGGAGGAGCCAACAAATCGATTCGGTTGGTATATTTAGGTTTGTGGTGGGACCGGAGATAGTATAAATAATTTTGGAATAATGTGATATATCGAGATGAGAACATGAGATGAGTAGTAATATATGCCTCGAAGGAATTACACAATGCAAATCGGTTTCGTTGAGATTTAAAGTCTCGCGAGAAATGTGTGGGAAATTAAGCAGAAACAAAGCGGAACTTAAATTTAACTTCCCCCCTAAATATCCACCTACCACCACTATCTGTCACCGTAAGCAGCTTCTTCCATTTACTCTTCATGGCGAAATGCTCTCTCATTTTTCCCTTAATTTTTTTCCATTTCTCTCATCGATTGTAAGCCCTAAATTCGAAACAAGAAGTTGTAAGTTTTAACTTACCGCCATCGTCCACACTCGTCCTTATCTAGGTAAGAAAGATCAAATCTTTTGAGATATTTCTTGAGTTTTGAAGAGTTAACTTTATGGATTTTTGTTGACTTTTAAGATCTTAATTTATTATGGCATAGAAATGTTATCTAAAGTATCGTATAGGGGATTAGCGGTGATTTTGAGTGATTATTGGGGTTAGAAAGTGGTGTAAGTTGAGGGTTGACTTTTATTGACTTTTCTTAAATGAACTTTAAATTGTAATATGAGGTTAGAGGACTTTAATGTAATTGTTTTGGGTATAGAATTATTGGTTTTGATATGGATAGCTAGAGATTGGGTTGAGAAAGTTTGAAAATTCATTGTTATAGCATTTAAGCGTTTGAATTGGAGGTTGTATTTAATACTTGGATTAATTAGTTGTCAATTGATTGTTTGGATTGATTAGAATGTGCTTAAAGTCATTTATTGTTGGGGTAATAAGGCGTGGCCAGAATATTGAGATTTTACGAAGTTGGCGATTAGAGAATGTAGTTATGTTGGAATATTAAAAGTGTGCTGATCTTAGGGGATAAGGATGATTGCTAGGGTTATAGAATTTGAATCGTGAGGCGTGGTATAACACTCGGGATTTATATAGATGGTAAGAGGTTATTCTACAAAATGTGTTATAATGTATAATTTCCTTGAATAGGAGTTGAACCTGGATCTAGCCTGAGGGAGGCGCACAAGTCATTATTACTTTGCTTTTTGGGCTCGAGGTGAGTACAAATCTCACGATGAGGGACCTTTCATATATATTATGTTGTATATATTACGTGTGATATCTTGGGATTATTCTGATATATGTATTGTGTGATTATGATTGATACTATGTGTAGAATTTTGATTTATGATTCCTTATGATGAAATAATTGAGATTTTTGGGTCATATTATGAGATAATTGAGATTATGATTCATATCATGCGATATTAGTGATTATGATTTATATCATGGGATAGTTGTGAATATGACTCGTGTTATGAGATTTTGTGTTCTTGTGTGTTGTGTGTGGTGATAAATGTGATGTGTTTGATTGTTTGTGTGTGTTACTGGGAGGCGTGGTGACCCGGCCGGGAGGTTTGGTGTGGTGTGTGCATATTGTGTGGGTTGCCCGTGGATTCGGGAGGTTTGGTGTGATATGCGCATTGAGGGGTGTAGCCTCACGTCGGGAGATGGAGGTGGAGGCCTCGTACGATTATGTGGAGGTGGATTCCTCATGTGTGTATTATTTGGAGGTGGATTCACCATTGTGTATTATTTGGAGGTGGATTCTTCATGTGTATTATTTAGAGTGGATTCCTCATTTGATGCCTTTGGGTCTTGGCTTCTTTCTCTTGAATGAATATCGTTATTTATGATTATAAGCTCATGTGTATAGTATTATGTAACATCGTATAGAGGATTCTATGTGAGGATTGTGGTATTGTTCATTGTGCTGGTTGATATATAAGCATATGTTATTTACTCGTATGAATATGTATATGTGGGGATCGAGTTTAGCCAGTATTTGTATTCACTCGGGAGCAATAAGTGACTCCTTTTCTCTCATCAGGCGGACATTTTTTATGCCCTAGGTTCACCAAGAGGTTGATCGGGGTTGTTGGCGCATTGATAAGTGCCAGTTGAAGATCGTAGATGAGGCGGTGGTGGCATAGAATTCGTCAGTCATTTCTCTTCTTTTGTTGTCGGTTGTATATTAGACTTGGAGTATTATATTTCATTAGAGATCTGGTTGTCATACTTTCCCTATGTTGTATTTTGAATTCTTGTGTATCTTTGAGTTGTATCATTAAGGTGAATTTGTATTATCTTGTTCGTTGTTTTAATGTATATGTTGTTAGTTCACTACGATGGACAAAAGTGTATTTTTATTATTATTAATGTCAAATGAAGTCTTTTTATGTTGTCATCCATCGATCGGTGACTACGGTGTCTGAGTTGTTGATGACCTTAACCTCGAGAGGCGGCCGACTGGGCGGAGTCGTTACAAAATTAATAGTGTAGGATTGGTGAAATTTATTAATTTATAGTGCCGCTAATTTACCGATAAATCAATAATTATTAATTTAATGAGTTTTTAACCAATTCGACGAATTTCAGATTTCTGTATAAACTTAGTAAAAATAGAAATACATTATATTAAAATTGATAATAACTTTCAATTTGTCCCCTTAACTTTCTATCATTTCAATTTACTCCTTCCATCCATTTTAAACGGAAAAATGGATGGAAACCTCTTTCATATGGCTATGATATAGTCAGATCAGTTTTCACAAATTGAAAAATATTTGTTTAAAATACAACCTTACCCCTACTAAATTAAGTGATATGGTATTATATTTCAATAATTATGTTTTGTTTCACATTGAATAGATTTATTGTTTGAATATTAAACATACAAAAACATATTTTGATAGTATTTGATGAAATTTGATAAAACTAAATAAGAATAAAATTATCTTTTAAGTAAATATTGTTTTGAATTTGTGAAAATTGTTCTGGCTATATGATTAGCCAATATCCATTTCATATACATTAATATCATGGCGTGGAAAAGAAAAGTCAAAGACTTTAAATGATACAAGTCCTCTTATTAAGCTAATTAAGCTGGGTTTATTGCACATGTAGACATGCATGTAGTCTTATTTGAAGTAATAATAGTTAATTTTAGATGATCATAATAATGCATGTGAGCAACATTTCCAATGAGTGTGATTTAAACTAAGGATAATATAGATGGTTAGGTTACAGTCAGTAGGCAGAGCACTGTCAATCAGTTCTCAATCCAAACCTAAATTGGTTAGGTTAGGTTTGATTTAAATTCGGTTTTGATGCATTTGGTTATGTGAATTCAAAGTGGGAGTCTTAAGACTATATCCAATCCATGTAAATTTAATGAACTTCTTTTAAAATTAATTATCATAATCTAAATTCAAATACATGATATCATTTCTTTTTAAATATCTATGCTCCATATATATTATTAGTTTTAGAAAGATTTATATATATTTTATTTCATTATACCAATAATGAACAACGCTAAATCTAAATCTCATTTTTTAAAATGTACACATCTGAAATACTCTGAATCTTGAAAAGGATAATAAATAGAAATCTACATAAAATTTAGAAATGGGTTCGGTTATTTGGTAGAACCAAAATTCTTGGTTCTCTCCGGCCCGAACCTAAATCGAGTTTAGATTTACAAATAGGATTTCGAAAATTTTGGTTATTTCGGTTCTCTTTCATTCTAGTTCGGGTCGGTTTCGGATTTTGTGCACACCCCTAATTTAAACGATAGAATGGGGATTATGTCGGTTCGTACATCTGTACCCTCCCAATTCTCCTATCCTCCTTTCCTGATATTAGGGACTTGTAAATCTAGCATTATAATTACAATTTCAACTGTCAATGGCGTTTATGATATTAGTCTATCGTTTCGTAGCATTAATTGTCATGCCATCACTTATGAAATTTGGGGAGATGAATCTAATCACTAATAGTTTAGAAATGAGAACACACAATAGAGTTATTCAAGACGTTAGCACTCCATTTATTAGGGCCTGGAAAAACAAATATGATCCAACTTGATGTAACGACGAGTGGTTTTGTTATATAAAATGTTCTGCATGTAGGTAGAACAGACTCGATAATGTAATCTGATTGTATAATTTTACAGCAGGGTAATATCTCATTTCATTACCCATGTTGTCAAGCGAGGTTGATATGTGTTGCTTGGGTATGAGGCTGCGTTGTTTTCTCGTGGGTCTGATCCTGAGACTTGAAGAAGTGTAGTCGAGGTATGAGTGCCAGGTCTTTCCACTTGGTGATGAGAGTTATATAGGTAGTCGTAGTTTAGGCAGAAGTGTGGTGAGGTATGGCCAGGAGATCTTTCCAGATACAAGTTAGTAGCAAATCGAGGGCAAGATCATTACTAAGAAAAAATTTGTAGATTACCTCGAATAGTGAAATATCTTGTATTTATAAGAAATAGTCACGGCGTATGCCCAGAACTTTCTGGAATGTTAGCATAAAATGACGTATTGTCTCTTGACAATTGTGGATAGAGACAATTCAAATTACCGATCCGAAAATGGCAATGGGTACAGAGACAGTCACGCTAAATGCATTAATGGTATAAATATTTAACCAATATTATTTGTTACATCAATTGCCACCTTATTTATGTCAAATTGTTTAGTGCCCAGAATGGATGGACGAAAGGAATATTTCGAGTTTTTAACGGGTTGAATCATTCTTTATCTGATCGGGTTTATGGTGGCAAGTATTCTTTCGAAAGGTAAGTGAGACTCCATGCAGAATTCATTAAAATTTCGTTCCTCTATTTCATCTTGGTTCACATGTTCATCATCTGAACTTTCCTATAATAAAACAGTTGTTTTGGACAATGATGCCTTGAAAATTGCTCCTCAGATGATGTTATCGAACTCAAAACCTCTAAATGTATCTCTTTTAAATTGTACTCACCGCTAAGAACTACAAACTGCAAAATACCCATAACCTCCAAAATTCTCCACACCCTTCTTCTCCAAAACTTTGTCCCAACTCCTCTTTGCTTGAATTTGTGTGACAAATTCTCCTTCTATTTAAAGGTATGTGATTTCTTGTTCCATAATCGTTTTTCTTTTTATTTCATGGGTTTTGAAGGTTTTCTGGGAAAATTTTGGTAATATTTTGCTTTGAATGTGTGAATAAGTAGTGTTTGATTATCTAGGTCTTATGAATTAGTATTCCAATTTCATGTATCTGTTATGAAATTTGAGTTTGGGGATAATGGTGACGGTTTGGGGATTCAGTAGTCACTGACGTTCATCTTCGCTAGTCGATCATGACTTAATTTAGTCGGTTGTTGACTTTCTTTTGGGGGAAATTTTGAAAATTTTACTTTTTAGGATATTACCAATGTGCCCCACCCTTTATTCATTCGATGACTGATTGCCCTTTGTTCGACAAATAAAATGTCTCAATCTTCCTAGAATAATGTTGACAATTTTGTGGTACTGCCCTTGAGGTGAACCAGGAAAAACTCATGGCGGAGGAATGCTAGATAATTCATGCGGGATGCTTGAGCCAGCCCATTCATGGCATCCAAGTTGTGAGGCTGAGAAAACATTTATCAAGGTATAATGGCTTCATTACCCACTTTATAAAGTAGGCCTCGATCAACAGAAAGACAATTAGATGGATTTCAATCATACTTCTCTATCCTTTACGATAAAGTAAGTATGCGTCTCGCCGCGAAGTGATGAACAACTATACTTCCCATATGGTAGAGAAATCTTGGATCCTTCTCGTGAAGCCTTCTTCGGCATCGATTACCATTTTCTTCCTTTGTAATAACCTTCTTTACCATCAAATGAGCCTCAGGGCCAGAATTTACATCCTATAGAGGCCAAAGTTGGCTAAATGTTACCATCTTTAAAATGCTTTGTCGTATTGTGACTGTCAGACAACCCCGTTTCTTTGTTTTTGACCGCACTTCTCTGTCTCCCCATGCATATTTTCAAAAAATTCATATCCTACTCAAACCATAATATCATTCTTTAGCCCAAATAAGGTTTGAGACGATAGATGGCACAAGAAGTGGTTCTTCGTGTGAAGAGGTATGCAGTTAGGTTTGCCATTTGGACCTACAAGATGAGGCTAGGAGCTTCCACCATAATATCCTTGGCCGATGTTGACACCGTGGCAAAGATTAGGTACATTCTTCTCAAAGGCAGATAAAATTACATCTTGGCATGATAAAGGCCGTGTTGGTGAAAGCGGACCTCGTCCCGATAAAGAATTTGACCCCAGAACACCGGCGAGCCTCGTCACAGGGTACTAATCTTTTGTTTCTTAGATACAGGCACTTTCCCTCTCGGCCCTCAAGCAACCAAAGAAGTTTGCCCAAAAGAAGAAAGCCACCCAGAGCCACCATTTCGTGACTCGATGAGAGCGACTTAATCCTTGGGTAGAGTATTAGTGGGCTACTGCTATTCAAGCTTTAGTGGTGGACTTGGACTCTTCACTATCAAATGGAAAGGTTTCCTTAATCAGAGAGCGTGTATCCCTTCATAAGGAACCGAATACTTCGTTCCGCTGCTCAATGAGCCTTTGTACCCTCCTACGCACAATTCAGGCGATTCCTGAAGGGGTAATTCTCCAAAAGAAAGGAAAGGCAATTGCGGTTGAACCTTCTCTCCCGACATATATAATTATGAATGTTGGATCTCTTATGCCATTCCTCTAACTTGGAGGTGGCAAAACTCTCTGGGCAGCTACATAAGTTCAGCTGTAAAATCGATAAGCCTTTGCTCCAGAAGAATGTTTCTTTCGATGCGCCTCTGAAGGATCCTCTAGTTACTTCCTAATCTTATCTCGCCGAGTTAAGCTTTTCCCTCTTTGATTATCTAAATAACTGTTTTCTCTATTGGGCCTGATTAGGAGCCTATCATCTTCCAAAGCATTATGTAGCAGTCTTACCCCGTAATTCTAGGTCTTGAAAGAAAGTTATAATGGCTTGGCTTTCGCCTGAGTAAAAGAGGAGGTGCCATGAGAAGAGTAGAACTGATAGTTATCTAAGACTTTGAGCCAAAACCCCGGATAATAGAATTGTGAATAAAAGGGTGAAGAATCAGCCTAGGCCACCCGAAGAACCAATATAAAATTAGTATAAGGAGCTTGAGCACTCCAATGATAATTGAAATGTAAAGCTACGAGGCTACGGAATAACCTCAAATATGACAAAGAGAGGTAGCATGGTCCCATTGCCAGAGTGAGAGTAGGCATGTCCTTCTTATACCCAGAGATTCTTCTTTTTTATGACTTGACACCAGTATATAAAAGGTGAATCTTGAATCTTCTTTGTGGTAACTACAAAGGATGAGAATACTTTGTGGTTGATCTTTTCAACACGAGAGAAGGATATTCATCACAATTGATTTGATCAACTATACGTGGATCGCCTCACATGGGACGAGCCTCTTGGTGAAAGGGTGAGTGAAGAAAATTAGCAGCTTCTTGGCGAAAGTCATTTCTCCTGACCCTAGATTTGGAAAAACTCTTTATCTTGACTTTTATGAAATGGTCTTCTTGTGTTGAACAATTTCGTTTAGTGATCACTTACTTTTTCCTACCTTTTCTTTGCTTATGTTTTATGCAATTTTATTTTTTACATAATCCATAAAAATATCTACAGTATATACATGTCCCATATGTTCATGGATTATCATCGAATGGACTATCACAAACTGCTTCGAACTTTGAGATTCGCTCTACAGTCCAACCAAGCTGTGAAGAGTTCTAAATACATGGTAGGATTCGCCAAAGCCGAATGTTCGTCACTCGGTAGAGGATACTTCTTTGATGGGGTTTTATTGGTAGAATTCGCTTTGGCGAATGTTACTTCCTCCCAGTGCAAGGTGAATGATCGGGATTCGGCCCTCGGTCGTATGGATGAAACTTTGAGGCTTCATAAAGTAAATACTTATATGATTAATAACTTTCACAGAGAAATTGCATAAATGGTGGCAGATTGGACCGAGCCATAAGATTTTATTCATAAAAGGTGGTAGATATAACCGAACCATAAGTGCTTTTACATCATGAAGACTTGAATTTAACTGTAATATTTGGACAAATAAGAGACATGCCATGTGCAAGGAATCGCACATCTCATTTCGTTGTTTTTGATATAGTATGGACAAACATAGGCTTACTCGATAAGGTCACTTCATTTAGACTCGCTTATCTTTTTCTTGGGATGAGTATTCAGTATAACCCTTGCACCAAATCCCCATGGAATTGTTTGTTCTTGCTGCCGATTGAGTACTGGCCTTATGGTGCTTGTATTTGTCATTTATTACACAAAGGTAATCGCTTGATTCATCCACAAATTTGAGTTGTTCTTTCATTCGCTGGTCATTTTCCTCTTCATTAAACCCTATTTGGCAGTAAGTAGGTTAAAGCGACTTCCGTGGAAATCTTGCCTCCGAGGAGCCGTATCTGAGAATTTGAAATAGAGTTTCCCACAATTTACATCTTTGAAGGGGTTGTCTGAAGTAACCCATAAAACAACTGGGAGTTAAATCCGGGCCACTTTTTCTTTGATCCACTTTGAATCATATTCTTCTTAATGCCCTTGAATAGTATGCTGATTAAATCACTTGAAACGACCGTTCTTGTTTGTGGATGATAGACAGATGAAGACCGATGTTCTGTATTGTACTTTTCACAGAATTTGGCCAACTCTTTACTCTCAAACTAAGGCCCATTATCATATACCAATATGCGTGGTACCCCCAAAGCGGTGATAATATGTTTCTTGAGAATGAATGATATTTATCCTTGTCGGTCTTTTTAAAGAGCGACTTCTACTGAATTTAGCTAAAATAATCAGCTTCTGACAGCGGCATACTTGGTTTTGAGAAGTTTTCCCACGAGGTCAATACCCCACATAGCGAATGGTACTGGGTTTAGTATAGGTGTCATTGAGGTGGTAGGTTGGTGTTGTACCGATCCCATCCTTTGACACACATCACATTTCTTAACAAAGTTCATGGCATCTTAAACCAAGGTTGGCTAAAAATACCTTATACATGTGAGTTTTAACATGATGATGTGCACAGGCTGAAGCTCTTAATCTTTCAAGAGTTTGAGTAATCTTTTTCGGGAGTGACCATTGACCCAGAAGTATTGAGCTAGAATTCTCCAATCATGAATCCTCAACACATGCGGGGTAATTCTTTCGCCCATGAAAGCATGCCATGAGCCTCACCTCAGCCCTCATTGAAAACTCATTATAATGATTATTGCAGTGTCGTGAGAGGTGATGCAGCTGCCGTTTGGGTGCGGGTATAGCCTTCCAAATATGACCTATTTAAACCCCTTGCTTGGTTTTGATACCGGCGTGGTATTGACTAGTGGCTCCTTTTCACTCATGGCAGCGCTCCTTTTTACTTGGTCTATGATCTATGCTTAGAGATTGCCTTTACCCATGCTCTGTCAGACTCGAGGGTCACAAGAGATGTCAAACTCGCTCGACTCTATAGCCCATGTTGTTAATCTCCCAGATAATTGGGCTCATAATCTACATTCTTGAATACTTAAGAATGGATAAACAAGAAATAAGCTCTAAGTTTTCCAATATGTTAAATACTTCTTTATATGATCATCAGGTTTATGAGCCGAGAGTCTCTCCTACTCAAGCGTGAGGAGTCACTGGACTGCCTCCCTTGGGGTCATCATGACTTCATTCCTACGGTTAAATGGCAGTTCCACATATTCATCATCAAGAACTTCCTTTTCTGTGGCTCTTGGGTTTTGGACAATGATGACTTAAAACTACTCCCCACAGACGGCGCCAAATGATTTGTCTATTTTTCATGTATTTAAATTTTGTGCGTTGAGGATGTAAGGCGAATCATCTACGACTTTACTTATTCTTTTGTTGTCAAGCGGGGATTGTATGTGTTGCTTGAGTGTAAGATTACGTTGTTTTTCTCCTAGGTCCTTGATCCACGATCGCCTTTACCTTGGAGAATGAGTTATCTTAGAGTAGGTCACCGTTTAGACTGAAAGTGTGGTCAGTGCGACCACAAACACTCCGAGGAATAAGATAAGTACTAAGAAAGGAATTTGTAGATTACCTCAAATAGTGAAATAATACAGATATTTATAGGCATGGTATAAAGGCATCTCTTGGAGGCTTGCCTTGGAGTGCTATATCTGCTGACACTTGTACTTTGTATTTATGGATAGGCGGGGCTAGTACCTCAAGCGTGCCAATGAAGTTTGGATGACACATTTCCATACAACTCGGCGATAGGTATAAATATTCGACCCGTGTCACTTATTTTAACCCATATAGCTCAAGCGGTAAAAGGCTTGAGTCTTGAAATGCAGCGCCTTAGCCTCTTCATCTTTGTGTGGAGTTCGAGTCATGCAAGTAGTAGAATCTCGTATTGAAGTGGTTTAAACTTTAAAGGGAAGCTCAAGTCCCTCCAGTTGAGGCACATCCCGCGATTTACCTCCTATGTATAGCTCAAGGACATGGATAGCGTAGGACCCTTAGGTTGAGGGTTTCAACCTTTTAGAATCTATCATTTTTAATTTGTTCACATGTCATTATAATATTTACGGAGTACATTATAATATACTCCCTCCGTTTCAAAATACATGATCATCTAGAATTTTTTTACTTTTTCACAATAGTTGATTGTTTACAATTTTAATATACTTTTTTTACAATTTCAATGTAGCTTTTTACATTTTCAATATAGCTTTTTACAATCTCAATATAGCTTTTCATAATTCCTTAATAAAATATTTTTCATCTAAATAATTATTTATTTTGAAACGAATGGAGTATCATGTTAATATTCACACAATTTATGAGCTAGTTACATAAGTAATCTTCCTAATTCGTCAAAAATTGAGACTTAGTTCAGAGAATCTTGAGGACAAGTTCATATGCACTTGAACGTACACTTGTTATACATGAGGTCATTAATAGTTTAACGATGAAATACATATTACTATCCATAATATAATAAAGGACGCTTAACAAACACATTATAAGGAATTTGTCACATTATCATTGAAGTAGCAAAAAACACAGCTTCAATAATCATAGAGAAATCTAAATTTGTATTTGAGGGATGCTAGAATGATTAATACCATCCTGTTTATTGTCTTTGCATACAATTGTAGGGTTAGTCATACATGATTTACCTTGTTATATGGGTATTCATTGAAAGATTTAACAACGGTTTGCTATTTGTTCCATGCATCCTTGGAGATTTCATATGTTGTAAGCGCATGGCGCTAAAATCGAGTACAGATGTTCATATCGAAAAATTAGGCGGTTGGCATATTAGTTTAAGGTTGAGACCTGAGAGAACAGCAGCCGCTTGAAATTGTTCATCGCTTGGATCGACATGTGTTCGGGCATTGTCATGTTGAATATAAATAACTTCATCATGATTTTTCTAAGGCCATACATTTGAATTCTTTTGGGAATAACCTCATCGGCAATGCGCCCTCCTGACTTCTCACAGTAGCGATATACTTGGTTTCATTTCTACTTTCGTCGGTCTCTACATTTCTACTTCGGCGTTGGTGATACCATAGTAATAAAAGAAATACTCCAAATACTTACCGAGGAAAATATTTCATTCCGTTGTCTCATCAAACCTAGAAATGAGCCATTGCAACTAAAAACATAACTTTACCAATATAATTTTTTCTTTGACATGTACGGACTGGTTCTTCTTATGCAGGAAGTATGTAATACGATTCCAATTTTTTTGTCATGTAGAACCATTTCTCGTCAATGTGCACATAGTTGTACATGGCGACAAACTTTGATTCTTGAGGAAAGTTCCAATATATCATTGACATGCAAAATTGTAAGAGTGTTCTTTTATTCTCAACCTTTAAAATTAGTTTGATTGCATTTGAGTGTCGATGAATAAGACCTTCCTTGAACAACCTGAACACCTTACTATGTTCTTGGCGCCCGATGCATTCGGCAATTGGGCAGCATTATGGTTATGCGACTTTTGCTTAAAGAATTTGTTGCAATAGATTTGGTCGATTTGAACTCTTTTCTCCCACAATTTTAGGCTTATTTTGTGAAACATCCACTTATTTTCCTTGTGGGATATTCTCATGTTGCTTCCAAATCCTTTGACCTGTTTTCAAAGGTAGCTTCAACAAATCCCATACCTCCTTTGTGTGTATTTTTTCAAAACTCCATTAACACTTTTCTGCAGTAACACATTATATACCATTTGTTTTTTATCAATTGACATGCTCTCTGGCTTCGAATGTCTCGAGTTACATCTTGGTTTCGCCTTTTTTGTTCCCTTTGTGTCTCACGAGATATCACATTTTCATCATCCAAATTCCCATTGTCTTCAACTTCTGTCTCCACCTCTAAACTTTCAATGTTAGAGTTTATAACATCATGGTCATCATCATTATTTGCCCCTGTTTCAGATTGAGAAATTTCAATATCATCTGAATAATTATTAGGATCAAAATCAATGTTCTCCATTTTATTCACTTATCATTCATGGTAATGTTTATGTATTTCTATATTCGGTTTATAAAGCTAAACTTTATCTTTTCAATTTAGGCTCCAATTTAGATTTCATTCAAAAAAAATTCCATGTATTCATATCTCAAAATGTAGTTTTTGGAGGTAAATTTTTCATTAATCTTTTGATATTGTAAACACCTTTATTGTAGCAATAAATTGTTTGCAAGATTTATGATGGGTTGCAGATGTCTATTTTATTGATAAGCAGTTGATGATAGTAAGAACTCAAGGAAAGAATTGATAAAGAGAACATCGAGCGGCCTAGTGGTTAGAAGTGCTTTCGATTGACTTAGAGGTTCGATTTTCGTTGTAAAGAGGCAGTGTTAGGTTTTAATAAAAAAAAAAAAGAAAAAGAATTGATAAAGGAAAAATGAAAGGAACCGTATGATTATATGGTAGAAAGAGAAGGAGAAAATAAAGGGTTCAATTAATATCATTAATGCTGTTATTTTTTATGTGATTCAATCAATATAATTAATTCAATTTTTTAATTCTCTACTTAATGAGATGTAGATAAATTTATATGATTTCTTAATCAAAATATTATATATTAACGGAGGGAGTATTAATATATAATCAGTAAATGAAGAAGATAATTTTTTGGTCCATCAATTCTGTAATTTTGTCCCAGACTCCCAGGTACAATACTTCCTCCACAAAAACTAAAGGGGATATGATTAATGCCCTGGTCAAGAAAATATACTCGTATGTTTCCATTATAAAAATGGAAAAGAAAACTAAAGTGAAGGAGAATTAATAAACTAGTATGATCATTTGAGATATTATGAGTTACACAATTGAGCATGATGTGAAGGTGTTGGCTCACAACTATGACTATCTGGTAATGAATAAGAGCACCCCTTTGTTCAGTTGTCCCAAAATTAAAGTTCTCATGCAAGAACAAGAACATTGCTACATCATTTTTCTTCTTCTGCTGCATCATTTTCAAGATTTTCTCAAACATAGCAACTTCACATGGAATCTTGAGTACCCCTTCTTGTTGGAATCCAAATTCCTCCTCTGCTTCTCTAAGCAAAACTGCAAATGCTTGATGCCCTAGATACTCCATTGGAATCACAAATTTCTTCTTGTTTTCTTCATCTCTGCCTACTGAAACAGCAAAAAATCCTTTTGGAATGCCGTCATTTGATGAGGAGTTGGAGCTCATTGAGATTTCTGTGAAGGAAAGTGTTTTCTTGAGAAATTTGATGCTTCTGCTTCCAGTAGAGTTTGAATTATTTGTGGGGTTGTTGATATTATTGTTACTACTACTTCTTTTGATGGGTGGGAGGGTAATGTATTTTGTGGTGTTATTGGTTTTGATTTTTGAAGCATGGGCCAATTTCTTCCATTTTTTGAGGAGTTGTTGAAGCCTAACTATTTCTCTAATTTTGTTGGAAGATTGTTTTGAATCCATGATGACTAAATGGGAGAAAACCAAACAAAAAAAGAGAGAATTTTGGATTGGAACTCACCTTTTTCTCTTTATTTTTATCTATATTTGAAAAGGTGGTATAGAAATTTTGTATACTCTTTTGTGAGTTTAGCAAGCTGCTCGTGTCACCCCCTTTATATAAAGAAGGCTAGCTAGGATTTCTCTTTGATAATCATATGTATGGGTCAAACTTCATCATAACTTAATAATATTATAATGTAACTAAGTGAACTAATTGAGTTAGTAACAAAGTTGCTAATAATGAGTATTCCTAAACTATCTTGAAATTATAACTCTTTTAGGGCAGTTGTATTTGTTTAATCTAATTTAAATAATTAATCAGGACTTGTAATTTTGAGATTCGTTTTTTGATGAGTATGGTATCTTTTTATTTACATTGATCTTAATATACATTTTTTGATTGGGCAAATGATTTTGGACATTACTCAAGTTTGATTTATATGACACTTCGATCAATCAAAGTTACTTTCGACCCATTTCGATCACTCAAGTACCAAAATCAGCCCAATCAACTACTTCCGTCAATTTTCACTGTTAAGTTGAATATTATGTCAAACAAGCTTTAAAAGTTATAGGGGGTAATTTTGTCTATTCGTATTTTTCATTAATTTAAACAAACTTGCCCTACGTTTCATTAATTATACTTCCTCCGTTATTTTTTAACTTACTAATATTGATTAGATTCATCAGTTCCTTTTATTAGTTGTCATTTTATACTTCCAATATATTTTCACATATTTTTTCTAATTTTTGAAACATATTTTTTAGTTTCGAGTTTAATTCATTATATACTTCATTTGCAGTATACCGTAGTGATCAAACTTAATCAAAATCAAAGAGAGGTATGAAGTAATAAAACAGTTAAGATTTAGTGGGAGTATAAATATATATTCCCTCGTTCCTAAAAGATTGTCACATTTTGATTTTAATGAGTTGACTTTTTTCAATTTTGAACTCAAATAA
Organism: Lithospermum erythrorhizon; assembly: GCA_019722365.1. Classification (NCBI taxonomy): domain Eukaryota; kingdom Viridiplantae; phylum Streptophyta; class Magnoliopsida; order Boraginales; family Boraginaceae; genus Lithospermum; species Lithospermum erythrorhizon. The sequence continues at coordinate 105,116 of JADFUC010002139.1, read as the reverse complement.
GTTTTAATGTGCTTTATATTTGTTTGAAAATATATATAACAATATGTAGTATTTTTAACATACTTTACTATAAATTGATAATTTTGATTCAAAATAAAAGTTTTGTATAGTTTATTAATTTTTAATCATGAAAAAGACAAATATGACAATTTTTAGACATGGAGATAATGTACCCAGTAATTGAGTCGAGACATGTTAAACCAATTAATTCAATATATATATATATATATACTCCCCTACATCCCATAATATAAGGATCCTATAGGAAGTTTTTCTTTTGTAGAAATCCTATAATTGATTCTTTTTTATCAAGTTTATTTGTTAAAACTAAATAGCTCAATAACAAAAACAATACATTACCTCGGTATATATTGTGCCACAACTGCCTCAACTTCCAAACTTTCAAACCCATAAGAACTTTGGATTCTACTAATAAAGCTATTGTTGCCCTCGCATTGAGGCTTTCCTTGATTTCAGCAGCTGAATTATTAGTATCATTGAATGCTATTAATTGATCATATTATTAATCATAATTTCCCAATTCCCTTATTTGTCCTATGTACCTTTGTACTTTTATATATTCCATCAAAATTAGTGTGGAGAACATGGAAGGTGGCACACAAAGAATTCCATGTGGCCTGCCCTTTGTTTTTTCTCATCTGATCTCTTTTTAAGTTCTTCAACTTGTTTGAGTAACTAATGAGTAATAATTAAGTTGAAGTTGACCTTACTTATTTGTAAGACCATCTTCGATAGGAAGAAAAAGTTTAATACTCTCTTATCAAAATCAAATTTTTCTTTTTTTTCTTTCTTTCATCAATAACAGTCCAATGTCTATTAATACCACATCAGTTAGCCATTTATATAATTTTTCACATTCTCTTTCATCAACATCACTCAATTACGATTTTTTGTATAAAAAAAAATACAAATTATGACTCTATTTATAGATCTTGAAAAATAAAAAATGTTTGTAAAAAAAAATTAATTTTGAATAATTATTTGACCAGAAAAATCGAATTTTAAAAAGCGAGGATGATAAGCTTACGACAACGGATCGCAATTAACATGAGATGTCTTAAGACATTTAATAACTAATAAGAAAATGGTAAAATAAATTAACATTGAGATGTAATTACTCTTCGTCAAATAAACGTCGATATCGGCTATAGCACACTTGATCTAACTAGGAAATAACTTGTTAGTTATACTGCCATCTTCTTTAGTGTCTCGTAAGTAATTGTTAAAGTTTAAGTTGAGATGCTACCAGTTGGTCAATATAACCGTAATGCTCATGTGGCTCACCGTACGTGCCGCCATGTGCCATACCCAAGAAAGTTTCCTCCAAAAAGATTGGAAACTATTGTTGGTATGGGCTATTAACATATCTTTGTGAATGATATCGCTAGATTTTTAAGTCTACGCGATTCAAGTTGGTTGAAGATAGCCAGATAGGGTTTCAACTTGGTTTGTCACTTGCTTTGGACTATCCGTAACTTGGGTCAAGCGAGTGGATATGATTCATCTTGAAATGGGCTTTGCTAATGGCATTCGTCTCGCTTGGGTTGGAAGGTGGATTGGTTCGCTACACCTCTCTGATTGATTCGCTGCCCGAACGGTTCCCAATGTTCGCAAATGGTATTGCCATCGGACTTGAAAAATGTTATCCGTGTACGATCACAGACACTCTGATGCCAAAGTCAGTTAAGGGAAGTTGTGATGTATTAGGAAAGTAACTTAAATTATACGAGGATTATGGAGTGCCTGAGTATTCTGGGGAATGTGAAAGGTTTGTACTCTCATATTTAAAATATTTGGTTGTGGGCGAGCCATGTCGTTTAGCTATTTGTAATTGAGGAGAGATTATGATACTCAAAGGCCAGACCCATTTTTACATATGGGCCAGTTAAAATAGTGATTCTGTCGTTCTTATTATCGTTCGCTGATAAAAATCATTGCGTAGTCATTAGTACACATGCATACATAAAGGAGGAGAGGATTTTGAGATGATTAATGTTGTAAATGAAAATTTGATTGCACAAATCACTAGGGTTAGTCCAGTAGCTATGAAATATTACTCATATGATGAGGTTCGGGATCGAGTCTTTATAGTGACAAGGACCGATTTAAAAAAAAAAATTTGATTGCACATTATTATTATTTGAAAGAGACATTGTTGCATTTTAGTCTCGATCTTGACAAAATATATAACTTGAATAATAGTCTCCAAATGAACGGAGATTTTAAAATCTAATAGCAAAGAAATGATTTGTATCACATTTGGAACAAATTTTCTATTTTAACTTAACTTTGATCATATTTGCTAGCTATTTTCTTTTGGGTAAAATATATATTATCCAGTTCTAGACTAATAAATAACCTATTGGTATTCCAAACTCCTTTTTTCTATAGATAATTCATGATATTAATCAAAAGAAATTTGTCTATAGCTACTTGGCTATTAATGAAATAAATTATAAATCAAATTAAAAATGCTTGATGATGTAATAACCCGTTCAGGTTAATTTCGATGATAATATTAATTAAGTAAAATCTATTTAGTAAGATGCGATTTATAATTTATTAGTATTGGCAGATGATAATTCGAGTTAAGTTCTATCGTTAAGTGGTTTGATAACTTTCGATTCAACTCGAAATGGGCCACGAAAACTATGTGTGAGCACAGACTTAAGTGTTAAAATTATCTATTCTCATTACTTATCGCTGCCAAAACACAAATCATATATATTTCCACAAGAGTTTGGCCGAGACCCCCCCCACAATGAGCAAACAAGAATTTTTCTCTTCCATTTCTTCACTTTGTTGGTTATTAAGATCCTCAAGTTGATTATTAAAGTTTCCTATCATCTTTCCCTACAAATTTGAGGTATGAAGTTAGAGTTTGAAACGATTTTAAAATGGTTGACTATTGTTGACTTTTGGCATAACTTAAATTTTATGATGTTTCTAAGTTTGTTATGGGTGCTATGATGTATATAAGTGAGTAATTCATGAATTTGGAGGTTGTTTGAGGATGTTAGAGATAGGTTGACTTTTCTAGGTTATTGTTGACTTTTTGTTATAAGACTTTAAATGTGTAGGGGGTTAATTTGGGACCTTATTGTAAAGGTTAGAATTGTGATTTAAAATTGATTAAAGGGGTTAGGTCGAAGTGTGATTTGTAAGTTGAGTTGTTTTGGAGTATAGGGTGTTAATTATGGACTTGAGGGTTAAATAGGATGACTTATAAGTTGATATGAAATGTTAAAGTGATAAGGTGGAATTCTAGCGGGGGGACCGATTGGGTTGTGTCCGACGGGGTTATTATTTCGTTGTTTTATCCGTCATTTTAGACCGTTTAGCAATCGTTCCACTAAGAGTTGGTAGTGTATCTTCTAGAACGCAAGTATAGTAGTAGGTTTTGATTATACTTTCTGGGTGTTTTGTTAGGCGTTGATCGTGGAAAGGGGCAGTTACCGTGATTGTGTTTCGCGAAGGTTTTGTGGTAGCTAGCAGAGGTGAGTACTTATCACGGGTGCTACTTTTTCGTACTTACTTTAAATTGTGAAACATGTCATTTTTGTGTGATTATGTGTTCATTTGTATGAGCCATGATATGATTATGTGATTGTGATATGTGGCATTGAAGATTTCTTGAGGTAAGTAATAGGCAGACTCTCAACTTGCGTTTCTGTGTTCGGTGGCCTTGTCGGCATTTACGATTCTATTGGCAGCCGACACTTTTGTATTTATATGTAATAGGCGGTTGTGATTGATTTATGATTGTGAGATGTTTTAGCTGTGTGCTTTGATATTGTTTGGGAGTAGAGTAGTTGGTTGTTGGGAGGTGTTGGTTGGAGTTATGCGTGACTTTGAGGTGACTTGAGTATTAGGATATGACCCTATAGTTGGGATGATTAGGGGTTAGGTGACTCTCCTTCCTTGCAGGATATGTGACGCTATTGGCCTTATACTACGGTATAAGAGCGGTATGACTCTTTATGATCACTTTGTTGTGTGCATTATGCATTGTATATACTACGGTATAAAGTGCGGTTTTGTATATACTTCGGTATAAGAGCGGTATGAGTCTTTATGATCACTTTGTTGTGTGCATTGTCGGTGTGGCCTTATAATACGGTATAAGTGGTTTGGCCTTATACTTCGGTATAAGAAGCGGTGTTTATTGCTTGATTGGTCCATTCTGGGTGGAAGCGGATTGAGCATGTGTGCATTGAGGTTAGGTATACTTGTGGGGTATGAGAGATAAGAGGTTTGATGACTAAGTTATAGTCGTTGTTGAGTCTCTATGATTTCGATACAGAATTGATTGTGCCTTATTGAGACTTTGTATTATATCTTGACATGACCTTCTTTGGAATGTATTGTATGACTTATTAGGTAGTCACGGATATATACGTATTTATTCATATTTGACTACTATATTTATTGGTATCTCGTTCGTATGGTTTAAGTTCGTACACTTGTATTAAGTTTTATTTAAGCCGCGGCTTACACCTTTTAGCTTTAGGCGGCATTTCATTTGTGCAGGTTGGCCAGGCGGCCAGTTGAGCCGGGAGGCATTTGGAGAGTTTGTTCAGTGGTTAGGTGGCGTCGGTGGGCGAGGAATTCTCGCGATCTCGTTTTGCGGTGTTGTCAACCGTTTTTTGATTGTTGTATTTCATTTCAAACTTTAGCCTTGTCGGCAATTATTTTGTATTCAGGATACAGTACTTACTCTCAGTTGTAGCCTTGCCGGCATTACTGTCTTTTTGAGATATGTTGTATATATATATATGGAGTTGGTTGGTTAGATATCACCTGATGGATTGTAAATTTTAAAACTTTTTTTTTTAGAATCTTAATTGTAATCAAATTTTTGGATGAAACGAGTAGTTCTTTAAACTGAGTCGTCCATCGATATGGTGACTCTGGTGTTCAGGATTATAATGATTACCGCCGGAAGCCAGGCACAGGCGGATAGATACGGATGACAATGTCTTCGAATTAAAAAGCAACTTGACAGTTGGTAACCAAAGAATCTCACAGTTGAAGCAAGGTTTTTGTTTCCTTCTTAAAGCAAGGTTTCCCAATCCTCATTGTTCTTGAGCTTGTGATAATTTTTATACTATACTTATGAAAATAAATCATCAGTAATTATATAAACCTAATGAAAGAAAAGATCTTTGGTGATAGTGAGAGTAATTGAAAAGTGCTTCTCAGAGCGGAAGCCCCAGTGAAAATGAGGTAGGAACATCCACATAATCAGAGTTGTCATGATCAATGATAATAATAGGTTATCCTTCAATAGTTGTTCGAACCCCCTTGATGAAAATCTCAAGAAGCCACTTGGGTCTCTTGTCGTTGAAACAACTAGAAATCTTAGTATGCTGCGACAACATCACATCGCATATATTTGAAGATAAAAGTAGAGTGATGATTAAAGGAAGGTGATTCGTTGAGTTCCTCCTGTAGGTAGAAGTCCTACAAAGTAGAAAGATTAATCTTTGCGATAGTTAAGCCGTTCATGCATGACCAGCTGACGACCTGACTCAGCGAAGCTAATGGATAAATCATGATTAAAGTGAGCTTGCATTCACGATAAGTCGGGATTACCCCAATTACTACAAAAAAGAAGGAACTCATAAATATTGTTATTTGTCCAATTTTTTAAAATTAAAGAGGAAATAAAGTATTGAATAGAAGAAGAGGACGGAGAAATATTCATGCGAGACCAAATGTCCCGAATGAAGGAACATTCATAGAAAAGATGTTGACTACTTTCATTATTTAACGAACAAAGACAACAAAGAGTGTTAATGTTAATTTTAGTTTTACGCTAAAGAGATTCGGTAGTGGGTAATTTATTAAATTACTAGTTTCGGAGAAAAATTCTTATTTTTTGTGGGAAGGGAAGTTTTCAAAGTTTTTTCCAAGTTTGGGAAGGGGGTAATGGTTGAATAGGTGGAGGGAAGGTTCAAGTTATTGATGGAGAGTTGAGTGATTCGCTTGTAGAGGTCCTTGGATTGAAATGAGTTTTTGGACCAATTTTTTTCATCTCTTTCTCCAGTTGGACAAATTTTTAGAATTTCAAAGATAATGTGGGGAGGAAAAAGAGAATTGAGGATTGAAGTATTTCAATGAGAGGAGTTTATGAGTAATTTAGAGACAAAGGTTGCATTGCTTAGGTAGTGAGGGTTAAAGCATGCGGTTTAGAATTTCACTTCTTGGAATCGGTGTCTTTAAAAATATTGATAGAGGAACCATTACCAACAGTCCATATCATTGAATCTGAAATAGACATGATGCCAGAGTGTAGGCTTTTCGGGTCAAGAAAAGTTTAATTTACTTGAGAAGTTGTAAGAAGAGGTGTTAGGAAGTATTCTAGTATGCTATCTTTATTATGATTTCAATACAGTCATGAACTAACCTAAGTATCCTCATGTAGTTAGAAGCTTGTAGCTATCTTTTTGTTAGAATTATAGTTGATAAGCGACCTACTTACAATTATAGTTGCAATCGAGTTAATAATGAATGAACTTATAGATGAAATTAGGTTATAGTAATCTAATTATCTAACCTTGCAACATCCGGGAGTAAATTAGTGAAATGGTCCCAAAGTGAGATCACGTTATACTTTGATCACCAATAGTGGCAACGAAACAGTATGATCCCTAATATTGCTACAAATATTGCATTTTGATCCCAACTTGACAGAAGAGTTAAACTAAGATGGTGATACTAGGGGCAGATCTAGATGAATCGAACTGGCGGTTCAAAATATACATTAAATTTTTTATATACTATTATTTTATAAGAGATCTCAAAAAATTATAGGGAAGAATGTTGGATTTGAATAAATATGTTCTAGTAGCTGTAGAAGAAATGAGATTTAGATTAACAATTCAATAATCAAATAAAGTCATATAGATTTATCGATATTAAAAAGTTGATAGTTTTTGAGTAATAGAAGGAAGTCTTAAAAGTTAAAATATTTGAAGCTGCCAAGTTTGAACCTTTGCCCTCTTTTTTATACATGATTTCATTCTTTATTCGATTGGTACTTGTGAATTTTGATGGGTGATAAACTTTGAACTAATTGAGGTCCTTTGTCAAATTGAACCTTATTGGGTCCACTTTTGGAACAAATTTACTATTTTGAATAAACTTCTGAGGCAAAGTAATAACTTTTCTTTACCGAAACAATTTCGTTTTAAGCTTATTCCCAAAAATATATTTAACCCATTCCTCCTATGAATGTTGTGATATAAATCATTAGACTCATTTCTCAAACCCTGAACAGTCGACTCCAATCATCTACACAAAGTAGCAGAAGTCTTCTCAACCTTCAAAAGCCTCGAGGACCGCCGAGATTTCTTTTCACCATTAAAAAATAAACAAATGAAGATTTTAAATCTAGAGATGGGTGGTTCACTAATTTAGAGTTCAATACAAATGAAGATAGTGTTTAAACTTGTAATAAGTCAACCTGACGAAGACTTATTAAAAGCCGTGGGTAAAAGATAAACAACATTGTTTAGTTTTTTATTGTTCATCTCAAAGTTCATCAAAGTATCAAATTTGCCTAAAAATGGACCTAGTTCTTAGATGTTATCATTTAACAAAGCCGTCAAATTCGGAATCAAAGTGTATTATTTGTGTCAATCGGAGACCAAACTATTACGTTATTACTATTGAGAAATTAAGAAATGCAGAAAACTTACATTAAAACTTTGGGACCATTCTACTGATTCTCTCAACATTACCTTTTTTTACTTTTCTATAACTCTCATGTAATTTATAACATTACGCTTTTTTTACTTTTCTATAACTCTCATGTAATTTATATCTATTGCATGTAATTAAACATATTCTTCTCAAGCTCCCGTCGATCACATGTTTTGTAATATCCCGTATATTATTTTAGTCATAATATCTATTTAATTAATAAATTATGGTTTAGTAATTTTATTTGCATAGTTACATAGTTGGGATAATTAATTAATTAATAAAATTTGATATAGTAGATTTGTATGTTGTCGAGTATTCTTATTTATTGTGATTGTGTTTATCATCGTTAGAGCGATTGGGTACTAATTTGAAGTGCCATTATAGAAGTAAGTGATTACCATTAACTCGTTATTCATGCTAGTATAATATGAAAATGCTATTTTGAAAATGTTTATTATAATAATATTATAAAAACGAGATCGAGCCTTTCAAATGTGTAATTGTGTGCATGTGATATTTGAGATACTTTTGTGTTCATTAGTTTCATTGTGAATGTGTTGTGTTTATGCGATGGGTTAAGTGTTGTAATTAGTGGAACTGTGAATTGGCGGAATGATCAATGAAACTGTGAATTGACGGAATGAGTGTATGACCCTCTCGACGGGAGTATAGTCGTGGACCTTTGCCTGACGGGAGTATAATCAATTTGGCAACGTATGTTGCAATAGTTAAATGTAGCAACTTTGACGATGATTGTAATCTCAGTTACTTACCAACATGTATTTGTTATGACTGAGTATGAGATATATGTTACTTCTATGAGATGAAGTTATGCATTGTGTAGGTCGGATCATGCATTTAATATGTGGAACATTTGTGCATTATTATTGTTATTATTTGATTGTCTGGTGTTGTTGGTTGATTGATTTATAAATTAATTTATGAAAGATTATACTTATATGTAAATATGGATTTTGAACTTTGCTCATCCCTTATATTAGAGGGTAGTGAGTTGTTTACGGGGCTTATAGCTCACCCTTATTTTTCAATCATTTCATATGAGGAGTAGTAGGAGATGATTGTTGGGTGGAAGTTATTTTATGAAGTTTCTTTATTTGATTAGAATATTTATTTGGAGTCTTATCTTGGACAATTGGTTGATGTTTTCAATATTGTTGATCGAAAAGACTTGTAATATTTAACCTTTGAGGGACATCTTGATATCACTTTACTATTAAGTGGTGAACTTTGAATCAAATATTTTATATATTTTTGTTAGACTACTATTATAATTTGTTGCTCATATACGAGTGAGTAAAACTTAAGCGACCTTAGTTTGTGGCTTGTGGCGTCCATTATATACTATTTTAGGGCCAGGGGTATTCTTTATTTGAAACTATGAGATAATAGAACTGGCAGAAAATATAAATTAAACAATTTGATTATCTGATCGATTTATACATTCAAAATTATAGAAGTTCAATATATATTAATTATTGGATAATTAATATTTAATCTTTACGGTTTCGACATTAGAAATTTATGATGAGCTACTGAGATCCGCTTCATGTCATATATTAAAGATCTTAACGGTTAATATTTTCTAATATATTACTCTTGTCGATCCGTCGCCAAGAGGTCACTGTCTGAATAGTAAACCCGAACTAATAATAAATCTATTATAACTTCCAAGATTACAAGTGAAGCATGAAGGAAATATTAAAGGCAAAATTGATTTCAAAGAGACTTGAGGCGTTGGGCGGCTATGGGTGGATGAGGATGGAGGAGTCCGTCCTCCTTGAATCTCTTGTGATTGGCTTTATAAATAAGCGTCACCCGTTATTTTCATTTAGCCCTTCTCCCAACTTTTTTGGAGTTGAAGTCTTTCATCTCCGCCCTCTCTTTGGATTCTAGGCCAGACCCCTCACTGAGAGAGAATAATTTTAACTAGTTTGTTTCTAGGTTTTGACACACAATCGTTAGTAAAGCCTTCTTTGGAGGAGTTCGGATAATTTGATAGTGTGGGCTCTTGGAATACTCTACTTTGGGTATTGTGAGGAACACATACATTCATTTGCCATTATTATATTATTAGGAAAGACGATGACATGATCGTATTTATTATTTTGTATATCAAACGTAGTATTCCTAGTATTAAGCCTCAGATTAGTTTAAAATCATTTAGATACGTACACAAGACATCAACCGATGGCCTCGAGGCAGTCTGCACGTGATTCTGATTATATAAATAACCTCCGTTTTTCTTTGTTATGGACTCTTGCATGTTAATTTTTAATTAATGATATTTTAGTTCGATAGAAGAGTTATGTTATTGTTAATTAAATATAATTAAGCGTAATTATTTCGAGTATTTAGTAGCAGGCCAAATTTTCAAATATGTCTTTAGGATTTTTGGGATTTTATTATATTTACACAAATAAAAGTTCTGAATTGGGCCTTGATGGGCCTTGAGCTGTGTTAGTCGAACTTTAGTTTTAAAGGATCATTTGAGTTTTGATTTGATCGGCTTCGGTGTCAAATGAATTTTTTTAGAATTGATTTATTGGACATAAATTGGATTAATTTAATTTCTTGGTTAAAATTATTCTAATCAATTATTTTAACCACATTAAAATTAGTTCTAATAAGATTAGATTAAATTTAATTATTTCTTGGAATCAATTAAAGCTATGAATATTTATTAATTAAATTCTAATTTTGATTAGGTTTAATTATAAGATTTTAGAAATTGATTTAATTAAAGTTGAGACCTCTAATTATTAGATAATTAGAGTTTCAAATTATAATAATTTAGGAATTAATCATCATAAGTGTAAAATAGTATTTTTAGAAAATACTTATTTTAATATTAGATATTAATTAACACAATTTAATATTAGATAATGAACATAGAATTAGATTTTAAGTTTGCTTCTTGTAGACAAATTAAATAATTTATTTCATTTGATAAATATTCTTGACATCTGATATGTACTCTTTCTCTGCTTACGTCAAATAACATGTATGTTAAATATAATACTAATTATTTATCATGCATAATATAATATATTATATTTGATGGATGCTATGGACTTTATGATATATTATTATATTATATAGATAATATGACCAATAAGAAAGTTATTTATGAAACTAAATATAGTTTTGAACTAGTCTAATTTTGAAAGATTTTTTACTACTAATTATATAATGATTTCTAATAAAGTGTTATATTTTTCTTATGATTAAATAAGGTGCTTTTGCTTGTTTGATTGATATGTTGACATGATCGTAAAAATCGATAAAATATAACAAACCAACAACCTAATGAATAAGTAGTTAATGTCATTGAAATATAAAAAGTCGAGAAAGGATCAGCATATTAAATGGGCACTGCTTCAGTATAGGCGTCTCATGCATCTGGATGCTAATACGATGACAAATCTAAGTTATTTGTTGGAGCCAGACTTACATTGTTCTGATTCACGTTCGATTATATTTAATCCTCTTTCACGGTGAGTCTGATACGATGGAATAGTCTAAAGTTATTTATGCGGCGTGGGCCCGTTGACATAAGGGTTTTAATACAGTCTAGGATGAGCTTTTTAATGTGGCAAAGTTATGATAATTAAATAATTTGTGATTAATACTTGCTTGTACTATGGCTTAAGCTCGAGGAAGCGTGTCGTCTTGCCATTCGGCTTAAGTTATATAGGTTCTTGGTATACTTTGTGTGTTAAGTCAGATTGTTAACACTAGTATAGTTATTCTATTATCTCATTTTAGAATATTATTTATGACATGTAAACTAAGTTGCTCTGTTTTTATGTATTTTCTGTTGTAGTTTATCATGAGTCCCTTTTCTTCTGTGAGTGCCTTTCGATCGGATGTGAAAGGATTCGTCCCTACGTGAGTCCACTCAGAGCCAGTTTGAGTAGTAAGACATTTGAGAAAGGTGTTCATTCACGAGCGTATATTGAATATGTTTTACTTAATGACCCCCGAAAGTTCCAAAGGATTCAGATCCTGATGAAGACAAACTTTAGTATGATGAGTATATGATCGCTCCTTGAGAGTTAAAGAGCCTTATCTCGTTCTAGCAAGTATCATCTCGAGGTCAAATTACTGATTTCCAGACGGATCGGAGTTTATGCTCGATTGGGACTCTCCCAGCCTTCATGGAAAGGTTGAAAGTGTTTGAAATCAATGAGAATTGATTCCCTTTTATTATACGCGTTGAGACAATTGTGTATCGATTCATTTGCAGGTTAGCAGTTAAAATTAACGATTCTTTGGAACTTAGTATTCACTTGGTAATTGTATATTCTTAGTTTGAGTTCTCATGATAATTTAAGGGGTTATAGGCGATTGCTAGATCTTGCTAAATTCAATGGAATTTATAATAATAGTAATTGGTGGGAATTATTATTTATTATCTGAGTTACTATTATCTGAGCCTAGAAGATTAAATGGCATTACAATGATATTGAATAATATTTCATGAATGAAATTAAAGCGAGACTTGTATATTGAGAAATGTATTTCTACCGATATTTATATTGTCAAATATATATGTTGATGAACATCAATTAGTTAAACTGCAAAATTTAATCAATTAATGATTGAGATAGATGAATAACTTGATAGCTATTCGATGGTGACTCGTTAGTATTTTTAATTGACTTGTTAAGTTAATTAAAATAGAACAACTCACTAGTAACTTATTATTTAATTAGAGTTAAACCTTGGTCTAATTAAGTTAACGAGTTAAGTGATTTAGCGAGTTCTTATGAGGTGGAATTTTGGGGCAGGTATTTAAGAGGGGATTGGGTTTTTAGCGGCATAAGAATCACAAAAGCCTCCACCCCTCAGAAGAATAGCCAGCCTCGCCTGCAGAGAATTGGAAGATTTATCTTCCGATTCCTTCGTCGCTAAGCTACATGAGTTGACTACCACGGTTCGATTCATAGCCGAGGTGTGTGCGATGCAGAGGGACATCTCGTCGGTGTTGAACAAATGTTGGAGAGGATCTTGAGGGAGGCTTTCAAATTTTCGTGGGGAATTGGGTTGATCGGCTTCTGATTGAATGTAAAATTCTTATATTCCATTTGTCATTTTATGTTTAGATTAATTGCATTATTTTGAGAATCCGGGATATATGAATTAGTGTTTATCGATTAAATTCATAGATTCTAACAGTAACTACTTTGATCGTCGGAGAAAGATTGCTAAAACCTTTTACCACTGTATTGATCGTGGTTTGATCGCTGAGTCGTCCGATGCTGACCACGTTATGACTTGAGATACTTCACTTTCTGATACGTTAATGTTGTTGACATTAATCGTTATACTGACATTTTTGAAATGTGCAAGATCATCAGAGTTGAAGATTCTTGGAGATGGTACGGGCCACTTGGTAGCATGAGATGAGTACCGGAGGACTTATTTGCTCGTTTTATTTGAACCAAATTTGTTTTTATGACTCGTATTGTCTAGTTTGCTTCCTGTTGTGATCAGGATTGACATTTTATTTATATTTTGAACATGAATGATTCTTTTATGCTTTGAGATTAATTCAATTAGTTGCTTATTAATATTTTATATAAAGTTGCCAAGCGATATTATATACCAGATTATGTTAGTTAGACAAGCAATAAATAATCGCGAAAAAAGCATGTATGCTCAAAAGAATTCAAGTATGATGACTTGAAACTAAATCTCATAAGGCTATTGAATTTCAAAATAGAAATCACATAAATGAAAGATCATAGAGATGGAATCTTTGATATCATATATTTTGAATAATATGATTAAATGTGAATAACACTTGAAATTCATAATTGGGTAATCATCCATTAACTTAACATTAAATGTTTGGAGCTGTGTATTTATTAAAAGTCATAAATGAAGATTTATGAGACTAAGAAATAGAAGCTTGCTCTCTCATTTACTCATTGATACAATCATGAAAATATTAATGTATATATTTACAACTGTATTATTGAAATACAATAATAATGTTTGAATAGTTCAAATAATTGAGTGCTTGACAAACATTTAATATTCTTTACATTGTTAAGGAGACGTGTTCTTAGTTGAATTAGTTTCATCTAATAAATTTCAAACATATTCATTAGCATAGCTTACCGCATTAGACAAATGGATACCAAACTAATCAGCGTCTAGAATATACTTTGAGATGTATTTATGGAATTATTCTATAATAGTCAAATTCAAGATCTTATAGAACTTTCGCTTTGAGTTAAGTAGTTAATAAATTATAAGACTTAAGACGAAGCTTATTTATTCTTTGATAGTATCTTAATAAAGGTGATATTTTATCTGATCATGAACAACAAGATGATGATTTAGAGTTTGTATGACTTGGATATAGTTTTACATATTCTGGGAGATAGCTTAAATATTCCAAATCTGATTTGGATATTAACGGTTAACTCGAGATAACTAGTTTATCAAAAATAAATAGATATCATAGCATAAATAATTAATCGAATGGAAATATCCATATTTACAATATTAGATTGATAAACAGAATTTTCAAATCAAGGTGATTCTTGAACTGAAAAAGGTATACTTCGCTTACGTTTCTCTTTTACTTGTCTTTGTAAAACATTTTTTATTTCAAAATATGGTTAATAAACACAGCGTAGAAATTGTATTTTACACTTTCAAAGTCTGAGCGGAGAGGGAGTATATTCTTATCAATCATGATATTTTAGATTATCAAGATATACAATAGTTGACATATACATAAGTTGATGAACAGTTCAAATAGTTTGAATTCATTAATGGAAACTAGTATTCCTGTAAAGACAAGAAGGTCAGTGTGAGCTACCTAGTATATGCAGATTAGTGTGTGAAAGATACCCTAATGATAAAGAATAACACAACTACATAGATTGTATGCAAGTTTCTATAGAATTGAGGGATGGCTCAGGCTACTAGAAATCATAGAGACCGATTAATATTAGACTCGAGATAAGTTGGAGTTATGCCGCTTATCTTGATGAATATTTAACCGGGATCAGTGAACTCTCTTAAGAAAGAATCATCAAGAAATACAACTTTTCTCAGCGTTATAAAGTTGTATAAAGAGGAAGAAGAGTAATGAAATGAAAGGGGATTGCATTTGTATGATTACTTAAACTAACAGAGACGATAAATCGATCTCGGTTAATTTGAAATGGCGATAAATAGAGTTATGAACATGCTTGTTAAAGTAGCCAAGTTTAAGCCTTTGACAAATGACTACGGAAGACACATAAAATAATCTGATTTACAACTTTGAAGTTGTAAATAGAAGCGGAAATCGGATTATAAATTCTAATGAGTGATCTTGAAGGTTGCCTAGTTTGATATCTCTATTGACTTACTCGAAGCTAGAGGAATCCAGTTTCATTATTGATCAAGTATATGTACCTGAGACAGTGAGACACTTCGTTCAATAGTTGAATAAGGGAGGTATATATGTACATAAAGTTGAGAACAAAGAACAACATTTAACTAGATACCCAATTTAATCAACCTTTTGAGTAGTATAAGCATTAATAGAGATGCGTCGCCTGCTTGAATTCTAAATGTTGATCCACGGATCCTTAGACTCTACGTTTCAAAGATAACAAATTACAACATTGATACTAATATCTTTTGATGTTTTAGTAGTGCAGTAGTAAATCATGAGCTTAACTTTATGTCAAAGGATCGAGCCGTCTTGAAGAGTTGAAGACTTAAATGCTTTGATTAAAACAGGCATTATGTAAGAAATCTACATACTAAACTTGTTTTTTATTAGAGATTAAGAGTAAAGTTTTAATATGAATTGAATCATTTAAAGTTTTCAATGTGGGCAGTTAGAACTTGAATTAAGCTTAATTAGACCCATTATGATTGTGTATGCTTGAGTTTGAAATTCGCTGGCTTAATTAAAGGTCAAAATTAGGTTTTAAAACACATTTTTGTAAAAGAATCCGTGAAGGTAGGACTAAAAGGTCGGGACCAGGGTAGTCTCGAACTTGTCCCGAAGTCCCGGCTCTCTTAAGACGGAGGTGGGACATGAGTCGAGAACCCCTGTGGCTTACTCCCGGCCTGGGTCCCGAACCTACTTTCTGTGACTTTTCGAACTCTAAAAGCCGCCTCGCCAACTTTTTTATCAAACTTTTTGCGATTTACGGGGTGGCTATATTTGTCATATTATTTCTCAAAGCAAAAAGGCATTCTTGATCTCTCTTAAAACTTGATAGCTTAGATGTTTCATAAACATTTGTCTCGTTCGTTTAATATTATATTGATAGATTTAAAATCTGAGTAGTGACTTGGGTTCTTAATCGGGAGATTAAAGAGAATCGAAATTCTAAAAGCGGGGGCTTTGGGTTTCTTGCGTAGGAGTTACTGAAGGAGATTCACCATATTTTGTTTAGTTCTTTAGGTGTACAGGCTGGAGTTTTTCTCCATATTCATAGTGGTGATTATTCACAGAAATCTAGGTTGGAAAGTCGAGCACTTGGGAGAGCAAAGCTCGTTAAGCGCCGGAGGTCATTTTATTTCCCTTGCTATTTCATTTATCTACCTTCATATCTTATTTATATTATTTGTTTTATTTTTGCATATTTATTATAATTATTTTATAAATACTAAGATCAACTTGAAAAATTCGATGCTAAATCGGAATGAATCTATTTTTAAGGTTATTACCATCCACATAGTAGAGCATATGTTATATATAATAAAGACAATGTATTCAAGAGTCTATTCAAGTTTCTTTTGATGAATCTAATCCTTTTTTGTATAGCGGTTTGTTGAAGATGATGATGAGTTAGTAGGTATTGAGATGGAAAATATACCAACCATTCTTGAGGAACCCTCAAAGGAAGAGCCCTCAAAAAGAAGCACCTATTGAGGGCTACTTAGGGAGGAAGATAAACCTCAAGATGTGAATGACTACTTGCATGGAAGTACTCATGACGATCTACCTAAGCCTACGAGCGGTAAAGAGTCATCCTCGGGCACTTAACATTGGTGATCCGTGAGAGTATGACTACTCGTAATTCTGTCAATAATGTTTACTCACATGGTGCTTAGGTCTCTCGATTCATACATTTAAATATTAAGCAGGCTACAGATGATCCGGAATAGGTAATATCCATGAAAAAGAACATGAACAATTCGAAGATGCTTAAAGTCATTTGGTTGAAAACCTACATGATAGAACAATAATTGGAACAAAATGGATTTTTTCGAAATAAACTTGATGAAAGCTGGTATTGTTTTGTAAATAAAAGCGGACTTTTTGTTGAGAGGTATAACAAATCGAAAGGGTAGATTTTATTGAAGGCAAACATCTAGATTATAGTCGAATCTATGTAGATGATATTATGTGTCGGTTCTACTAATGATGCATTTGTGTGAAGAATTCTCTCACGAATGATGACCGATGAGTTGAGATGAGTATGATGGAGAGATTAACTTCTTTCTAGGACCCAATCATGGAAGATTTTATGCTATATCCCAAAGTAAGTTTACCAGGATCTTATCAAAAAGTTTGACATATGGCCGAAGATACAAAAGGTGATAAGCACACAGTAGCAGCGTGAAGCTGGACAAGGATGAGCAATTAGAGTCGTCGATGAGACAGCAATATGAGGTGTTATGATCGGTAGCCTTAACTATGCTGCGTGTCGCGTCGATGTATGTTTTATTTTGTTTGTTTATGTGCTCGTTTTCAATCTTGTCCTAGGGAATCCCACTTAAAAGCTATTAAACATATTCTTCGTTATGTTAAGGAACCGTAGATTTTGGACTTTGGTACCTACTTAAGAATAAGAATTTTGATCTCATGAGATCTCTTTGAGATCACTGATTTTGCGGGATGCACGTTAGATAGAAGAGCACTATTGGTTTCACTTTCTACTTAATCTTTGTCTCGCCTCTTGAGTACAGTAAAGAAGCAAAATAGTGTAGCCATATCCCTCAGGCCGAATATGTTGTAAGTAGGTCATTGTATTGTCAAATTTTTGTATGGATGAAACAGACCTTAGAGACTTTGGACTTAAGTTTGATCATATTTAGGTCGCTGCGTGACACTAGTGTGCCATTAATATTGCTAAGAACCCGTTGGCCTCAAGGACCAAACACATGAGAAATTCGCCATGTTTATTCGTGATCATGTTCAAAGGTAATATTAATCTAAATTTGCCAGGCGCAGATGACCAACTAGCGGAGATTTTTCACTAAGCTTTTACCTAAGGATCGATATAATAAAATCGGCGTGAACTTGGTATATATGTTGACTTTCTTGTATAAATGTTGTTCTATCGTTAAATTGACTTATGTGTGTTTCACGTATGCTTTGCGTCTTATGTGTTTATATGCTTCTTTTTATGTATTGGGTCACTCTGTGTTAGGTGGCGTATAAGGGACATTGGAAATGATGCAGGAAATTAATAGGATTTACTACTCTTGGTTGGTTTTTGAGTGGTTACCGGCACAAAAATTCAGTTCTCGATCCAGTTGAGCGTTAGGAAAGTCGAGAGATGATAAGTGATGACATCAAAAGGTGGAGAGAGCAGCGATGTAGTTCGGAGAAGATCGGGAGTTGCGATGCAGGCGTCGGGCATTGTGTAGGATCAGGACCCGGCCGGGAGTTGATCGGGACCACAGTGGGACACTCCCTAAGGAGTCCCGATCTAGGGCCTATAAGCCCAGGCTGATTTTTATAGGTTTCACTCCGTTTCTTGATCTCCAGCAGCGCCTCCTCACTGCCATAAAACGCCAACGGCCATTTCCACGCCAAGAAATCAACCATTTCCACCAAAAAGTAAAATTCTTCTATTCGCCGAACACGAAATGGCACCCCAGAGAAACTCAAAGAAGTCAAAAGAGGCGCCATCGAACCTACATTTCGTCGAGGAGTTCTCGACTGCGTCAAAACTCCACCGTTAAGTCGAGGAGGCCGGTAACGTAGATGTCCTTGATTGTCGCGCTCTCCATAAAATGAGATTAAGCCATCTGACTTGGGCGGGGGTGAATATCGAGGGTGGACTACTTTCGCTCTGAAGCAAGTTTACAGTCCATGAACCTTTTATTCGTTGGTTGAATAAGCATGACTTTTCTATCAAGATATTCTCGATGGGTGGGGCTAAAATGTTTGTTATGTGTGGATCAGAAAGTCAAAGTTAGAAGCTTGAATGATTTTGAAAGGCACTTAAAGGTTAGCGTATAGAGGGTTCGATTGATTTTTACTTGTGACTTTCTGAGGACATTAGGTGGGTAATCTTCTGGGTGAACCTACTTAAGACACTTGTCGACTCGCGCCCGAACATCGGCGAGCTATCTTGGCGCAGCGAGGTCAGTATGAGGGGAGATGAGCGGTTTTCCACTTAGCCTTATCCGAAATTATTCACTCCCTTGGCATCCAATAGTGAGCCGAACTTCGGCTCACAAATTACATAGTTATACACAAATTGATCCACCGCCAGAAAATCGGCACACCTACGCCTCATTGACCAAATTCGGCGTACTTTCTGCGGCAATGAAACAATTATCACCATGGTTCAAATAGTTACCTTAAGCGTGTCTTCATCGTGTTGCAATGGAGGTGGATACTTTCACATTGGGATGCGGGGTCAAAATTCGTTGGGGATCTTTGCAACGGAGAATGGGATTAGATTCGGGAGGGTGGTAAGAGCGTAATGATGCGCTCTAGGAAGAGCAGGCATTTCATGACGTCGAGAGGAAGCATGTGGTTCAAAGGATCACGGCCAGGTGAGAAGTGAGGTGATGATGTTGGTAGGGGCCATCTGATCAGAGCCAGTGAATGCCTTAGAGAGGTCGGGCTGAGGATTGCGTAAGAGACTTTGAGAGCCGAGACTCGGTGCATAGGCATCAAAGGGAGCAGCAATCTGGTATACGAGTATCGTGAGATTTTTTAGCATCGGGCGAAGAAAGGAGCCCACAGACGATGGCCGTGGCGCGTCTAGAGATTCCATCTACCGATTATGGCCGCCCGTCCCGCTTCCTTGATATGCCTTAGGATGCTCTTGACCTCCGCTTTTTGTTAATAAGCAAAGGGAGAAATTATGTCATTTTTGTCTTTATACTAAATGTACTGTAGCCGTTGTTTCTTTCCTTATAATGCTTGGCTTCCTCTTGTGTGTTTTGGACTCGGTTATACACATTTGGTGTCACGTGTTGGTTATATTATTGTGTATCTTTTTTACGTTTGTGATTTGCTTCGTTGAGGGTATGCTATGTATGTTTTATTCCCTACTGCGTAAGGTAATTTGTTATCATAAAGGTTTGTTGAAGTCCACGGATCCTCATTTCCTACGTTTCGAATAACCAGGTACACTCCTTGTCTAATATCTTTTGATATTTTTTAGTAGTGCGAGAGCAAGTAAATCCTTGAGGCTTAACTTTATGTCAAAGGATGAAGGTTGTCCTTGAAGGTTGAAGACTTCGTCTTTTGATTAGGCATTATATAAGAAATCTACATACACTAAACTTGTTTTTATATTTAGAGATTAAGAATGAAAAATTTTAATATGAATTGAATATTTAAAGCGTTTGAAAATAAAGTAATATTATTTGAGAGCAGTTAGAACTTGGGTGGAAGGCTTGAATTAGACCCAATGGTATGGCATAAGGTTGAAATTCACACACTTAATTAAGGTCTAAATAAGGTTTAAAACACATTTTTGTCTGAAAGAATCCAGTGAGTGGGGACTAAGGTCGAGGACCAAGGGTAGTTTCCGGAAGCTTTGTCCAGAAGTCAGCTGACTCTCTTAAGACGGAGGTGGGACATAATTCGAGACCTACGCTTCTCTGACCTAGGTCCCCAGACCTAGGGTTTCCTATGGCAGCTTTTCAGGAAACTCTATAAAGAGTGGCCTCATAGCCACCTTTTTGCTCGAACTTTTGCGGGTTACAGGGCCATATTTTTCCACGTTTCTCAAAGCAAAATGAATTTCTTGATCTCTCAAACTTATTAAGCTTAGAGATTTCATAGCTTGTTTGTTCGTTCATTTAATATTATATTAATAATCATTTAAAATCTTAGGTAGTGACTTAGGTTCTTAATCGGGGAATTAAGAGATCGAAATCCAAATCATGGCTTTAGGTTTCTAAGCGTAGGAGTTCTTTAGAGGAAATTCACCATATTTTGTGGAATTTAACTTGCAGTGTCTGAACTTCGGATTTTTCTCCATATTCATAGTGGTGATTGTTCTGAGAAATCCCGAGAGGTTGGAAAGTCGAAGGTGAGGCACTTAGGAAGCAGGCTCGTTAAAATGGAATTCAGTCATTTATTTCACTTGCTTTATTTCATTTATCTCATTATCTCTTGACTTTGTATTGTTTTTGTTTTGCCGCGTTTACATTATAATTGTTTGTCATTTTATTATTTCTCGTTTTAACCTTGGGAGTAATTAAATTAATCAATTTGGAGTGCACTATTATTTGTAATTCAATCTTGAAACCGAAAAATCAAAAGATAATATAATCCTTATTAAACATATACAGGATGAGTATTCGACTTGACACTTAAGTGGTGCTAGATTTAGGATTTGCAGTACTCGACATTGGGGTTATGATAGCTTCTTGAGGTTATATACATGAAATCTATATTAAGATATGTCGGTTAATATTGTCTAATATATTACTCTTTAGATCCGTCCTAGCAATTCATACCTGAAACATAATAGAACTAATAATAAATGTATTATAGCTTTCCCTGGTCCGAGAGTGAAGCATTAAGAGAAATATTCGGTAAAATTAGATTTAAGGGACTTAGGGTGGGGGCGGTTGGTAATCTATGGGAGTGGATGAGGATGGAGGGTACATCCTCCTGGAATCTCTAGTTTCTTGCTATAAATGACATCCTTTTTTTCATTTCATTTTGTTAAAACCTAAAGCGTTTGAAGTTAATCTATACATAAAAAACCCTCTTTGGTTCGGCGACCCCCCTTTTGGGAAGAGAACAATTTTTTACTCTTCCATTTGTTATTTTAAGCTTTAATCGTTTTAGTAAAAGCCCAGATGAGGAATCGGGTAATTTCTTTGGTGTGAATCTTTCTTGAAATCTTCTGCTTTGGGTATTATTATACCATTATTTTCCAACTGCCGTTTATTATATTATTAAGAGCAGTGCAGCTTGTAATTCATGTATTTATTGTTTTTGTATATCCATGAGTATTAAACGAGATTCGTATTCAATTAGTTTATCTTGTTTGAATCGTCTTTAGAATCAGAAAGCGATTCATGTTTTATTTAATCGTTTTTTTTATTCAAAATCAATATTACTTGTGTCAGTTGAAGTTATAAAATTTATTAATTTTGAATATTGAAAATAAACTCGACCCCATCTTTTGAAATGGTTGTGGTACATGAGCCAGATTCCAATGAGCAGATTCAATAATTCGCTTGTACTCAGATTTAAGGCTAATGATATATTTAGAATATTTTTTACAAATTCAAAATAATATTTATTTAAATGACAATCTTATCCTTATTTAATTAAGTGATATGGTATTATATCTAAATGATTATTTTTCGTTTCACATTAAATAGATTTATTGTTTGAATATTAAACATTAAAAAAATAGTTTAATAGTTTTTGTTGAAATTTTGATAAAACTGAATAAAAATAAAATTATCATTTAAATAAATATTATTCTGAATTAGTAAAAATTATTCTGATTATAACATTAGCCCAGATTTAAGGCTCATTTTTTGCAAGGTATGTCACTTCAAATGTTGCTTCAATGCATAAGTTCTTAAATTGTTTCAGTTCGGAACTAAAAAGTAACATATATTAAATGGGCGGGGATCATAATAAATGTGACAAATCAAAATAGTTGGATGCAGCACACATTATGGCAATAAACTATTGTTCTATTATTACAAATCGACAGATAGTGCAGGGTGGCCCCTCCATGGATTAGTATTCAAAACAATTCAAAAGAGAGAAGCACATGCCTTCACATGAAATTAATTATGTTTCAGATCAACTCAACATATGTCTCCTCTTGTCACATTCTTGATTATAGAGATAAAAAGTATTTTATTAAAATTTGATTAATATTACTAATAAATCCACAAAGTATACTTTGTCGAAAAATCTTTAATTAGTTATGAAACCAAAAACTATTTTATTAAGGATAAAAGTGGAAAGAAGCATGAAGTAAAGTTGCGTTGAATTAACTATATGATCGAATAGTAAAAAAATTTTGTCCAGTAAATTGGGGCAGTGAAGTATATTAAAAGAGGTTCGACTTTAATACATCTTTAAAATCAATTAATTATAAATAAATAAAATTTAAATTTTGACATATTCAATATGGATAAATTCTCATTTTATGATAAACGAGTAAAATAATTTAACAGTTAAGGGAACCCATTCCCCATCTTTTGCTCAAAGGTTTCTCTTTCTAGTATTAAATTTTAACGGTACAATTTATAAAATTAGAACTCAAATATATTCATGCATGTTAGTATAAGATTTGGTGAAAAATACATAAAAAAATAGTTTTTCAATGTATATTATTATTATATGATCATTTTAATTTCAAATTAAAGTTATATATGACAATTATTTTAATCATCAATAAATAAATTAGACGATATTTTAGAAACGATATTATTAATATCCTGTAATGAATTAAATTTTAAATGGAGAGTATAGTAGAGCAAGTTTGTAGATTGGCTGGGTGATTTTACTACATTCTCGGGATGATTGATTGAGTTTTTGGCATTATGAGCTTCATTTATGGGTTTTGAAGGCGGATTCTGATGCACGATTGTGTCATTCTTTTTGAAGTGAATAGAGTTGGAAGCAAATGTTCAAATAGAACATAGAACGAGGAATTTGAAGAGAAAGCTTAGTAAGCATAAGGTAGGACAACAATACCCTTACTAATTTACTTTTTTTTTTTGCTAACTCTTACTAATTTACTTATGAGACATAAAATTGATGGAAATTCCAAGTTGGGTCTTTAAATAAACACGTATGATCAACTATGGATGGTTTGGAAGATATGTGATTGATTTATGAATTAACTTGAAACATTATCGTTAATTCAGCTTTAACTCGCAAAAACTTTGTCGTATTTTTTAAATCACCATCATTTGAAGCTTTTGTATCTTTTTACAGGCTAATAAAAGTATCTTATTACTTAGCGGTGAAAGATACCATTTAAGGATCGGGGGAAATGATAATAGTTGATGGACAAATGGCTAATTAACCTTTTTTGATACATTAGTGATGTTGGATGTGATTCGTCATAAAATATAATTCATTTTCTAATTTTGATGTACTAACATTTTACAGTTTGACTTCAAATATGTTTAAATATTATATGAAAAATATAACAGAATATAATATTCTCAACTTACTATATTATTAATATTATAATTTTGACTTAGATCGAAGCTATATCAATCATAAAATATTGAAATTTGTTTATTTTAACTATTCAGAAATAAATTGAACGATATTTTAAGAATGAGAGGAGTATTTGTTGTAGTTTTATCATTGTTTATTGTTCAACCCTCAAACCAAATATGAATGGTTTCAAGTAATTTGGTACAAATTGAAAAGGATAGTACCAGCAGCATATACACAGCAAATAAAGGTTAGCTGCTTTATGATTTACATGCCAAAGTTAGATACCTTCAGTGCATTCAGCCACAGGTTTCAAAGGGTTCCATCATTATATTCACTAAATCACTAAACTGCCATCTTAAGATAAACAAAAAGATGAAAAGTCCCTCTATAGGAATCTTGAAAACTGGGATTTCAAGCAACAATTCCAAGTTCCTTCAATTCACAAGAATAAAATTGCTCCAATCCCATGATTTTTTTAAACTTTACTAGCAGGATTTATGTTCAGAAATCACATTCATGTGATGCCTCCATTATTCCACATGTTAGGTTTTTTCATAGTGTGATGTGTTCCAACTTACCAACTTTTGTGTATGCAGATCTAATTCTAATTACAAGATAGTGAAAGTGGGAGCATATTTGAGTATTTGAATACCCTCAACACAAGAAAGAAAGGAGTTGAAGTATAGATTTCTAGAGTTTCTTTGAATTAAAGAATTGGAAAATGTTCAAGTCATGGAAGGCTGAGAAGAAGATCAAAGCCATCTTTGAAATGCAGTTTCAGGCAACTCAGGTAAGCTCTACATTTAAGAAGAAATATCGACATAACATGATGCAGTTTAGGAGCTCAAGAGGGAGCCCCTCAATTTCGAAAGAAGTCTCAATATATTATAGAATTATGAGTCATTAACACAAACTCAAAGTTGTTGAATAATGAATCATTAAAATCTGCTTAATGCTTTTGGCATAACGTTAATATTGATTCAAGATCCGATAATCGATGCGACCCAATACTATTGCTACTTGGAAGCACCTGGCAATCCATAATTTGAAGGTTTTAACTCATTGCGTAACTCATTCCTCAGGTGCCATTGCTAAAAGCAAAGAACTTAATGGTTTCCCTGGTCCCGGCAGATGCAGGGAAGCCATCAGTGAGAGTAGGTAAAGCGAAAATTGTGGAAGGGAGTTGTATTTGGGAGAACCCCATTTATGAGACAGTGAAGCTAGTGAGAGAGGCTAAAACAGGAAGGTTTAAAGAAAAGGTTTATTATTTGGTTGTCTCAACTGTAAGTGTTTATACCATATGCATTTTTTTCTCCCATGAATTTTCCAACAGTCGATAATATGCTTTGGGTGACACAGGGATCATCAAGAAAAAGTTTTCTTGGAGAAGCATGTGTCGATTTTGCAGATCTTATAGAGACACCTGGAGTAATAATGCTATCTCTGCCCCTGCAACCAACAGATTCAGGAGCAATTTTACATGTTAGATTCCTACTTCTCTATTTATGTAACAGATAGTCTAGACGATATGTCAATGTAGAATCATATTACAGTGCAAGAGTTAATGACATATAAGTAATTGATGAAAACCATAGCCAAATACAAGTTGAAAATTGAACACTATCATTTTCTTTGCCCCGGATCAAACCCACCGTAAGTTCTTAGCAAGTCATGTGTACTTCTAGATAATATGTTCTAATTTCTAACTGGAAATATTTTATTTTGCTTTTCATATTTTCGATTTCTTATTGCAATTATAAATTGGTATAAACAAACAGAAGTTGTTTCCTATCGTCTGTTGAAGTATTCTAATTGTCCTGCAACTAACAGGTTACATGTAATAGGATGCAACCAGCTCAGGATTCAAGGTAATAATCAGACAGCATGAAATTTACTAACTATGGTCTCATTTGATGCTTGTGAAATAACATTTTCCTTCTTACATGAGATTTTCAGTAATGACATACATGAATATCCAATGGATGAATCAAATGGGGGGTGCTTGGAGTCGGAAGACCAAGGTGGAAGAAGCGGTCTTAGCTCCAATGAAGTAAGAACTACTATTATAATTAAATTACTTTGAATTAATTTCAGGAAGAAAAATATCTAAGAAGAAAGAAAAGAATATGTATCAAATACTAATCAATCAAAATAGAATGTAATAATCAAATAGAAAAAAGGAAAACAGAAAGAATCTCAGAATGAGAATTTTTGTCAGTGGTACAATAGTATTATAAGGTGGTTTGGTGGCATCAATATTAACAGGATGGGAGATGCAGTGGAACTACAGATAATTCGAGTCTCAGCTTGAACTATATTCACCAGAACGTTGGAGTTGATTCAGCAAAACCAAATTCTTTTAAACCTTCAAGAACTTTCACAGATTGGTCGTCTGAATCTGCTTCAGAAGGTGTCATGGAGATAGCAAAAGGGTCTGAAGACAACCTCCGAAAAGAAACAGTCAATGAAACATCCCAAAACACCATCGAAAGGCTTGAAAATAATATTCAAGCATTGGAGCGGCAGGCAGAGTTCTCAGAGCTGGAAATACAATCTCTTAGAAAACGAATTGCAAAGGAGAGCAGGAGAGAACAAGAGTTATCCAAACAGATAAGTAGTTTAAAAGATGAGAGGGATTCTTTTAAAACAAAATATGAACAGATCAAGTCATTGCCTAATGTTTTCGAGGCTGAAAAAACTTCAATTGATCCTCAAGCAGTCAATGTAGATGCGAGAGAGAATCAAAATAGGAAGCTCAGACTGAAGCTGCAGAAGGCAGAAGACTCAAATTCAGAATTGATTCTAGCTATCAGAGACCTTAACAAAAAGTTGAATCAGAAAAATACAGAAATGTCTCAGCTTTCTTCCAAACTAAAAGAAATGCAAGAAACTACCTCAGAACTCAGAAGAGAATCAAAAGAAAACTCAGACCCTTTCAAAGGAGTAAATGATATGCAAAAAGTATCAGGGGGACACAAGAATGCTGATGAAGCTGTAGAATTGAAACAGATAATCGAAGAATTATATTCTGAAATAGAGGAATACAAGAATGAAAATGAAGAATTGAGAACAAAGGTTGAGAGCATTTCACAGAAGTATGAGATTCTGAAAAACGAAAATAAAAACCTGCAGTCCGACTTGGATAAAACTCATATAGAAATGGTCGACATTCAGCGAGAACACACAGAATCTTTGAGTACAGCAAGATGGTTGAGGCTTCAGACAGAAAGGTTGGAGAAACAAATGAAAAAGCAGGAGTTAAAATATTCAGAATCTCTAGAGGCAATCAATGAGCTAGAAACTGAAATTACCAGACTCGAGAAAGAACTGGAACAGCAAGAACAGGAGTATCAGGAACATTTGGAAGTGGTTACTCAAGTGAATAGCGAGCATGAGAGTAGGGCAAGAGCAGCAGAGGATGCCCTTCAAACGGTAAAATATGATGCTGCTCAATCAGTTGACCGCCTCCATGAGGAACTTCGGAAGGTTTCTATTGATGTATCATCTAAGATCGATGAACATGAGAAAATCTCCACTGGCGCATTAGCAGAAGCTCATGATCTTCGATTGCAAAATCAAGCCCTTGAGGAACTGGTTGAGAAAACGAAGGGTGAGCTTAGTTTGATGAAAGAGTTGCATGAGAGAAAGCTTCAAGAGATTCCAAATCGATTCAACCTGGATATACAACAGGTAGAGGACATACAAGTTGAACATATAAAACAAACCAAACAAATAAGGAACTCAGTAGGATCTAGAAGCAATCATATTATGTGGATACAAGAAAAAGAAGAACTGGAGACAGAACTTGCAAGTCTCAAGAATGAAGCAAAAATACTACGGGAACAATCAGTTACCATTAAGGCTCTATTGAATGAGATGAAGAACACAGAAGCGAATCTATATTTGGAGGTCGAAAAATATAGGGTCAAATATGACGAACTGGAAAGGAATTTTCTCAACCAGAAGTCAGAAAAAGAAGAGCTGCAGATGATCAACTTTCAGACAAATCAATCAAATGAAACTAAGGTAGAGTTAACTTGTTAAAAGAAGAGCTGCATTTAGATTGACTTGCGATAGTTTTTGTGAATGATGGATTACGACAAAACTTAACCATACTCTGATATGCAGGTTTCTAATTTGTTTAAGGCCTTAACTACCAATGCAAATTCATGTAAAGGAGGCGACATAAAAGGAAGTATGCATCCAAGAGATACTAGCATTGGTAATGGTGTTCCAACCCAAAGATGGTAAGCATGCTGACAAATAATTATAGCTATTAATGCTCGTATGAAGAATAACATAATTAAATTGATCCACTCCATTGCATTTTCTGCAGTGACGAAATCGGCTGGGAGAAAGAACATACCAGCAACTCTCATATCAATTGTGAATTACTCAGTGAAATATCTGAGCTCAAGGAAAGAAATAAACATATGGAAGTTGAACTGAAAGAAATGCAAGACCGATATTCAGATATAAGTCTCAAGTTTGCCGAGGTCGAAGGTGAAAGACAACAACTTGTGATGACACTGAGAAATCTAAAGAATGGAAAGAGTAATTAAGATTTCTTCATGCAGTACTTATCTTTCTTCCAAGTTCCCATATTATGTTTACACATTTTTCCTTTCTGTTATTATTATTTTTTGGGTGAGGAGGGGTGTGTGATAAGTCTAGATGGTAGGAAAAATACACAAAACAAGCAGGAGGTATGATCTTTTGGGTCAATAACTCATGCCTTGCCACACTTTTTATGTAATTACTTCACTCATTATTCAAATTTCATGACACCAGTAACATCAATAAATCTTTATAGTTAAACAATATTAGTTACACAATGAGAGAATTGTAAGTTACTATTTTTAGTATGGCCAACTTGTTCTGCAATTGTTAAATCCAGTTATACTACATAAATTTGTCAAAAAGAACTGTTATCAATGAAAAGGATCAGGGAATCTTCGATATCAATCATTTATGAGTGTAATCAACCCACATCAAGTCTTCCTTATTAGAAGAAGCGATCAATATACAGCAAACTTGATTGAGAAACTTAGAGAGAAGCAAGAGACCCAAGGGACTACTAGCTTATTCAATATTGTCAGTGAATTGATTAGATTCTTTTGTAAGGGATAATACAGATTGTTGAATACAAAGAGAGATAGAACCAGACAATCTCAAAATATGAAACCAGCAAGCCAGAAAGGTAACATGTTGCTTAACAGTATCATCCTAATCTCTGCCGTAGAATGATCAGAAAGTAAACCCAGCATAAGGGTATAAAGTCCACCTTACATTGAGTTGTTGATTACCCTGTAAGCGGCACACCAGAAAAATATTGCAAGAACTGTGAAGCAGCACCAATGATTGAGATGTTACTCAAAGTCCTCTGCATGATGGGCTTAATTTGGTCATTGTTACTGGTACCACTTACTCTATAGTTTAGTCAGTAAATGAAAAATCTAAGCTGCAAATTAGATGGTAACTGCAATTAATATATTGTACTGCCACTATTTGCTGTCCATGGCATAGGCACTCATCTTTCCCACACCAGTTTACTCTGCCCTCCATTTCCATTTGTTGAAAATGATAATTTCTGCAGTAAATCAAGCATTAAAACATGAAACTAATAAATCATATTAAGACAACGTCAAGAGTTTAGTAACCATACCCTTCTGGCTCTCTTATCTACTGGAGTCCAAGATGGAGCGCTTACAATAGGAGGCTTCTCTGCTTTGGAGGAATTTGATGGTTTTACAAATCGGCTCTGCCTCTTTAATTCAATTCCTTTCTTTGTGGTTTTTCCACCTTGGAACTTGAAACTTTCCAGTAAAGACGGACTTTTTCTCTTGCTAGTTTTTGGTCCATCCCAAACAGATCCATATGAAAGGGAAGATATGGCATTTGGATTAGATTGTCGTTTCTGTTTACTCTTTTCTCTCATTCTGTTTAAGAACTCAATTGTCCAAGGTGATCCCTGCTGTAACTGAGTGGACTCAATGGCATTAGATAGTGGTGTTCTCCTACAAGGAATTGATGGATCATCGAAATTCATATCAACCTTTTGCAGCGCCCATTCTTCTAAGAGTCCTTTTTGGAGAACCCCTGGCACTTGTTTTTCAACTATTTCCCTTTGTTGTGTTATTCCTTCCACTGAACCTTTTCCATAAGCTTGTTCAGAAAACCATCTTTTGCCTTCACTTTCTATTTCTGCAGCAGATAGGAAAGTAGGATGGCTGCCTACATTAGGAGGTGATGCACTGGGAAAAGAAAAAATTCTTGGTTTTGTATCTCGGTCCATGTCATGCCCATGTTTTGACCTAGTGACAGAATGATCAGCATCAAATTCATCCTTAAAATAACCGGTGTCATCAATATCAATAACTTCCCCAATGACATCCTGCATACCTGAATTCCACCTATTACGTGTATTAATTCTATTGTTTCTCTCCAGCATATTTGACATCTGCTGTGAACTAAGGAATTTATCAGATTGATGTATCTGAGGTACATTTACTGCACCGAACATCTCAGAAATATTTAACATGCCGCCTGGTGCACAGGAGCTCCTACCATGCTCAGGCTCCAGAGAAATGGCGGACCTACCATTTGTCATGAATAAATCACATTGCTCTGTCATACTATGATGTTTCATCGCCATCTTGCTATCTAGTTGTCGGCTATGACCAAACATTTCATCTTTACTTGATAAATTAGTCTTGCCAAAGTCATGAAATATTTCAGAACTAAATGGCCCAAATGCTCCATGAGAATTTGGACTTTCATTAGAAAGTAGCTCGAGAGAGCCCTGATAAAGTGAGTCCGGCATAGCCATGTCAACATTGTTCTGCATATATTTGCGCTTCTTGCTCTCGTTGTTTCTCTTATAGTGAATATTGTCTGAGTCAGTCCCAGATGATACTGACGAGGAGCACTCTGTCATTCCAGACAGAGAATTTTCTTTCTCGCCAAATCTACTTAATGCACTTAACAAGGAAATGCTTTCACCAGGGACATGGAACTTCTGAACCGCACGAATTCTACACTCCGGAGACCACTCCATATAGTTAACAAGGTTGCCCCCAGTAGATAATATAGCATGGGCTGATAGAGGATTAATTGAAGGGAATGTAGTAAGAAAGGATTCTGCAAGAGTTTCTGAATCAGATATTTTTGGACACAGATCCCTAGCTGACTTTGTTACCATTTTGATGCAGGATAAGATAATTTCATCAGTCATCTCAGAGGAATAAGAATAAAAAAGTTGCAGATCAATTCCCAAGCTGGCTGCAGCTGCATATAATTCATCTGATGATTCCATAATGCCAGCAATGTAACTGGTTCCCCCCTCAAACACCTGAAAATAAATCAATTGCTGAGACAATTTATCCTAAAATCTGTCAAATGTCATGCATCTCATTTTATAGTTACTAGTTACATCTAGAGCCTGACGTATTGTTTAATAGTTACTAGTTAATGTTACCATTTTCATGTCAAAGACACCCAGTTTATAAGAGAAAAATATGCATGTGCTTATTTTTATTTTGAATTAGGTATATAATCACAAGAAACTGTTAAGCAGCCTGCCTAAGTAGCTAAAATTACTTCCAACGTCTTAATTCAGAGAAATGGAGATGATTATCATGCCATTGTTATATTACACTACAAAAATTGAATGACCTATTAGACAAAATCCTAATGCATCTACAGATGTCTATTATTACTGATGACATATTCAAAAAGCCAACCAGGCTCAGGTATTGAACACTAGTGATCAACATAGATAAATTGTAACAATTGTAGTGTTGAAAACCTAATGCTGTGATTGAAATAACCAATGGATTGTTGATGCACAATTATGTATAAAATCTAAACTATGCACAAATAGGGGTGGGGGCGAACAGAGACATATCTAATAATCCTCTCCACCAGTCTCCTTAAAGAGAATGTTAGTGTGTATGTATGGTTAACATTAATATCATTCAAACAATTCAGCTCTGTATTTGCTAAAAAGGTGTCTGAAAATGGAAGATGTTAGTGAAAACATGAACATGACTAAGAACATAATTTCTCCATGCAGGACATTGGTATTGTAACATAATAATTCAAGTTAAAGAAAGAGTAGAATACCATAATGCAACCACTGAAAGAAAAACTTATCGATGTTAAGATACTCTCTGCTAAATTTTCAGCAAATATCGGCAAACATGAGATAGAATCATCTGGAGAAGCTTTCTTTCCAATGTTCTTGGAGTTGTACCATGCAAGGCAAACTGCAGCATTAATGATAACATCAACTGGAAAACTGAGATCACGTTCTATAACCTGAAAACCTTTTTTCTCCAATGCAAGAATCTGCTGGTATGTGCTTCTCCTAGTAATGATCATGTCCTTTTCAATATTTAGTGTGTTTACGATGATTATATTCTTGGGCAAAGAAGGCTCGCTTGTGCATATTTGATTTTGCAAAGTCAATGATATACAATTAGCTGGCATAAAAGAAGAAGTTACTCCTTTGTCCACGAGTTCACTAGGCCTTTCCCCACTACTCTCCTGATAAGGTATGAAACTAACCAATTCTTGTATGTCGGTGCTCCAATTCAAATTTGATTTACTATGCAGACCACCTTCCTGTTATAAAGTCAATATCAGCAAATTTTTAGTCCAAACAGTTTGGAAAGTGAGAATAAATGTATATCATAGCAATCATAAAATTGTTATAAATCAGATCAAGTCTAGACATGGCAATAACATGATGGCCATCTTAAAACCAAAAGGTTTACTTTCATCAAAATAAGTAAATTAGGGAGATTGAAATACAGTATGACAAATGACAGAACCTTTCTGGATGTCATCATTAGTTGATTGGTTAAGATCATAAGTTCATGTGCTAACTAGAAAGAGTGGCCACTATTCATAAAAATGCAGCAGATTCAAGTGTAGCTGAAGCATCGGTTAAGCTGATATCAGAGATCTATGTTAAGTCAGAGTAATGAGTAATAAAGTAAGTTTCTTGCCAATTTGTAGTTAATATCCTTGAGCATCTGAACTCCATCACAGATTGCTCTGCAGACACTCGAGTCCTGAAAATCCACCTTGATGAAATGCAAAACACAACCATGTGCAGAAGGGGAGATGGTCGAGAGCCTGGATGATATCAATGGACCTCCATATTCCAGTATTGCTCCATATTTGTTAAATGGGAAGGGTGGGGTAATGAACCTTCGGCATAAGAAAGAAGTGTCATTTAAGACAAATGTATAAGTTACACTTGGAAATGAACATTGAATTGGAATTTTTTTGAATAGAAACAGAAGAATAAATAAACAGATAATGTTAGTTTCCTAAAACATTTTAAATTGCCATGAAAACTTCCTTTTCACATTTTTTATAGCACAGTGCTGAATGTACAAGTTTAAAAAATGAATGCACAAACAAGGTTATTCGACAACTGAGAAATGTTTTGAATTGTCATGGAAACTTGTTTTTCTTACTTCTTTAAGGTCGGGGTATATTTTGAATGAAGTTTCAGAAGTTAGGACATAGGTGGGTTATCCAATAATGTTCAGTAAATAGAGTAACCTCACTAAGTTATACCGGAGAACATGTTTTCTGTTTATTATCATATCTGATTTCTTATTTATTCAGTATTTTCAGTCCTAGAAACTCAGAGACACCACGCAGAGGATTTGTTATAAAATTTAAATGTTTCAATTATGATGTTTGGTGACTGTCTTTACATGTATGTGTGTAGTCAGACATATTAATGTAAAGCTTTATCAGAGGACAATATTCTAGGAGTTGTGTTATAAAACAAATTTCCTACCTCATCAATGGTTTGAACAAACTTACTCGTAGGATATCAGACTGCAGTCTGTGCAAAGCATAGCATTCACCACGTCATCCGGAAATACATAACACTTGTTCGAGTTACTGTTACTTGGCGAATGCTGATGTGGATCATTGTATGATAGGCCCATGGAGGTCAGTAATCGTTTTAATGGAAACCAGTAAACACGTTCAGCCACAATAAGTATCTTCAAGGACTTATAAGTCTGCAGTATTTCCTGAACAACAGTGAGTGATGGATGGATTTTATGTATACCTTTTTCTGCCATCACATGAGCCTCTTCAATCATCTGGTGAAGAAAACTTAGTTTCAATCTGAATAACTCCATGGTTGTGCACAACTTGTTCATGTATATATATGCAGCATGGATACCATAATACAAGAGATACCAAGCAGTCTGTTTGATGGCACACACCACCATCAGCAATATATCATTACTGTTATCATGAGACATACCAGCTTTTCCTTTACTTATACAATGGATCCAATTTTGAAATTTCTCTTCCAAAATGCTGTGGTAACTCAGTCTATCCTTAGTTTCAGGTGCATATGGATACTTTGAAAACCCTACATCATTTTCTAGGATGGCCACAAAGCTTTCATGGAGGTTATTGATGAGGTCAAGCATATCATTAGACATCTTAACTGGATGCAAAATTATGTTCCAAGAGTGCAATTGCATGTTCATGTGAGTGCAGGTAGCAGACGGCTCAGAGGACAAATCTAAACGATACTCAGCAGCAATATCGACCGAATCAGGCTTGCTTTCTTTGCGTCTCCCAGATTCCAGGGGAATCAAGTATTCAAGCTCACGGAAATCTGACATGGACTTAACAGAAGAAGTAATATGTTCTGTACCAGATTTATATGGCACTGCAGCAGTTACCGCCTCTCTGGATTCATCTTTCATCAAGATTTTTAAAGCTGCATCTGTAGTATACCCTGGGAAAACAACAGGCTTTGATGAGAAAACAGAAGCAACGTTCAGATTTTCCTTATCTTCCTTTGAATATGGCCTATGAGTAACTTCGTCAGAAAAAATGAAACTATCTATCAGCATTCTCGAGTCAGGTGTGTCAAAATCATATACAACACCACAGTAATTTATATCTTGCAACAATTTCAAGGCAAAAGAGCCTTCAATGGAGCTGCCATGATCCACCACCAGGAAATTCCAATCTAAATAGAGACCATCAGACGTAGATAAATGCTGTGGTTCCAAGAGTTGTAGTGTTTCTTCAATCAAACAATTTAATGGTTTTATTTGTTCATGGTCCAGAAGAATAGGCACAGGCAGTGCTTTAAAAGAGTCATCCATAAGAGTAAGCTCACGAGAAACTACCAATTCATTGAAACTCTTGAAGTTCATAGCTTCAGAAAACATCGTTTCACATGTTTCCATCTCACTTATTAGTGCTGCACCCGAGAAAACTTCAAAACAATAAGCTGCTCTCGATTCAAGGTATTGAGGTTCCTCAAATGTGTATGATCTTTTAGATGAAGCTAAATCGTCATTGGCTATTTCTTGAGAATGGTCCATGGTATTTGAGTATTCAATGGAAACTATGAGCTCCATCTCTTCGAAGAAGTTCAAGTGTGGAACTTCAACTCTAGCGCACAGCACCACATGCTCAGATAGATAATCTAGTAAGTCAAATTGAGCAAGACCCAGAGGGTCCTTTTCATTAACTATTTGTTCCACTTCTTGCATACATTTCTGGGTCTCAATGGACTCAAATATCAGAAGTTGATTGCTTGTGTTACCACTGAAAAGTTCTAGATTTGTCTCTTCAACTTCAAAAAGAGGAAAATCAGATATATGAGATTGGTATATTCCCAGAGTGTTCTCATTGTCCTCGGGTGACTGAGACTGCTGTTGGATAGAGTAATCAGAGGTGATGTCATCAATAGTATAAACTGCAAGCTCAACCTCTAAGTAATTTTGCAGCCTAACTTCAAGATTTGGCATACTCTGCAAGGATAGCTTTATGATTAGACAAAGAAAAATGAATAAATGTGAAACTCCCAGTTAGATACTTGTATTTCTCTACATTCTAGAATCTACCTATTGCTATACAAGTGGTCACACTTACTAACATTTATAGGACAGCTTCCTTCATTTACACAGGCCAATATGTGTATAAGAATGTTCTATGTGGTCAATTGCAACGTAATTCTTCAGTCCAATTCTACCATCACCTTTGCGGAAAGGCTTTTTGTGATAACCCAAAGTAATTTAATTGCCAGAATATCCATCCTTGTTCTTTCTCTTTCTGCGATAAGAGTCTATGAGAATACAATAGCGTGCTATGGAAGACTGAAACAAGTGATCGAATAATCAGGATAGTGGCTCCAACTTGCACTTTCCAAAGTTCAATAGCAGAGCAGAGGCTTAACTCACATTTCAATATCTTCCTCATAAGACTTATAAAATGAGCTAGAAATGCTTCAAACATAAATTCAAAGCAGTTCGTAATGTAGTTCTAACATATTCGCACTCTTTGGGTTCAAGAGATTCACCTCATCAGATTTGTCATGTGAGTCGATAGCAACAATGTGCATAATTTCCTTTTGAAATTCAGGAGCATTTCCCTGCAACGAACAACATTTTCTGATATTAACATAATGAATTGGGACATGTCTGCACAAATTACACTTCCGGTGGTTACCATACCAGTGGAACCAGTGAGAGATCTGGTTCTGTAACTTCAAAGTCAACATTACCCAGTAACTTCTCTTCACTATTGACCCCATTGTCGCCCTGCACATCAAGAACATACACCAAGGATAAATCTGACAGCTAGAAGCCAGTGGCCCGACGTTTCATTAACCCAAACCAAGGCTTATCCTACTAAGTCGGGTCGGCTAAATGAATACCACATTTCACTGCAATTAAAATTAGGCAGATGAACACTGCACAATATCATAATCGAAGGGGAGCAACCAGAGTCTAATAAAACTTATTCACATTAAATTTATTTTAATTTATTTCACCAATGTGTCTACCCTAGGCATACTACTTGTGCATAATATCTCACAAAATTATTCATAATTAAGAAAATGTAAGCTCTCCCTGACGAATAAAACGAACAATAAAGTTCGAAATACACCTCGAATGATCTGCAAATGCAATTACCAACTATATACTCCCTCCATCCCAAACAGATTGTCCACTTTTGAATTTGGATGGCTGACATTTTAAATTCGAACTCCAATATTTGTTTGTATGTTGTGAAAAATATATCAAAATCTAGTATTCTAAACCTAATTTACTATTAACATGATAATCTTGATTCAAATCAACGCAATGTGTTTCAATTAACACCACAAAATATCTTAATTGTCAAAATTAACAACAAAGTCAACTATCACAATTCCAAATTGGACTATAAAATGAACAATAAGATTCAAAATACAAAGTAAAATTAACGGCAAACGCAATTTAACTATATACCTCTGCGTCATCCTGAAGCAATTGTTGACTATAATCGAAACGTACAAAAAATTAAGGTTCGAAATATACCTAGAATGATCTGCATACGCAATTACTCCCTCCATCTCTAAAAATCGTCTAAGTTTCGAATTTTGATGGTTGACTTTACAAGTTCTGAACTCAAATATTTTTGTACACGCGTATATATTGTGATAAATATATCACATTATAGTATTTTCAACATACTTTACAATTAATATAATAATTTTGATTCAAATCAAATTTACGTGTATAAAACTAAGAGAACAAATTTTGTCAATTTTAAACATTGAAAACTAAATCGGACAATCTTTTTAGAATGAATTATAACTTACTATATATCTCAGAGACAAGAAAAACACAATATTAAAAATACTAAAATAAAATGTATATATATATACCTCCTCGGCTTGATCCTGAAGAAATTGTTGCCTAAAATCGAAGCTTACGAAATCATCGACATTGTAATCGATATCCTGAGGAATAGCGTCTGCTAGGAACTTAGCAAGAGCGTTTTGAATTTCGAAACTCTCGATTTCGAGGTCAGCCTTTGAGCGAAGCATCGTGGAAGCTGACAGAGGCGATCAGGCAGAAGGGAGAAGTCGGGAGTAGGCGGAAGACGAGGCAGAGGGAGACGGAGGAAGTCCGAAAACAGCGAGGAGGAGGAGGGGGAGGGGGTAGTGAAGCGAGTTCGCATTGAGAGATACTGTGAAAGAGAGGGGGAATGGAGATTATTTGAATTCTAACGGATTTGGGGGGAATTTATTTGGCGGAAATAATTTGGGAATTTCATTAATCTCATTTGGCAACTATGGTTTGGAAAATATTCGATATGCCCCTAATAATTTTGTTATTTCGAGTTATTTACTTAAACTTTTCGACCTTACAAATTCCACCTACCTTACATTACCAATGTTAGAATAGAGAAATTTTAACCTAGGGTAAATTTATCGATGACTTGATAGTTTAGAGGTATATGATCGGCAAATCTAACAAAAGTGCAAATGCATTTCTTTGTTGGGTTTTACGAATTAAATAAAAATTATCTAGTAATTTACAAGGGAACTGCTAAATTATAAGCATTAAGTTAATCGGAAGTTATGCTTTGCATTGTAGTTGCAGTTGAATAAAATTGAAGGAGGTTACGAACAGCCAAATTAGGTTTATCAGAATGATCAGCATGACGATTAGTCGAACCCTTACATAGGTTTTTCTTTAAAACTATTAAATATTCGCTTCAGAGACGAACTGAAGAAGAGCGGAAGTTCTTCTCTAAGTCAACCAAGGGGTGGGGGGATAGAAAAGTTTTGCCTTTTGGTTTCTGAGAACCAAAGAAGTGAAAGAAGCAAATAGTAATCTCCATAAGCATAACTTTCTTGTGAAGCCCTAAAAATTAGGCATCCCAAAGTGATGTGGTGGGAGCGATTACACTCCCCGCTTAGGGGAGTGAAGTTCCCATGGTGGAATTTTTGCCTTTGATGTTTGCTACGAGTTAAACTTTAGCTGGAGAGTTATAATCGTATTATAGTTGATCTTTGTTATCGTTATTGACCTCATTTCGATTGGCCAAGTAATATATTAATATATGTTAACGAACATCATATTAATATATAAATTATAATGGACCACAATGGCCATTCGTAACCCCCAATAGCGATGTGAGTTAATCCTCGTATAACTCAATTGTCCAACAATAGACATATCTAAAATTATTTTTCCATGACTCCTTTCTTGGCCAGGCGATTGCTTCCTAACCCGATTGCGGTAACCAATTACATGAAAACGCGATTTATGTCCACCGCAGATCAAAATTTAACATAAGTTCTATGATAATCTACTTAGGAACCGCAGATATACTATCTTCGAGTTAAGTAGCGATTAGTCAAGTATTACATCCGAACACTATTTCGACATAAATTACCCGTATGATTGATTAGAGTTGATAATCATATTTCCTTTTGATCCAAGAAGCGTGATCTAGACAATCGCTGACATGCTTGTTGTTTGGTGTTCGGTTACAACTCAATGTTTGCGACTAGGCAAACAATCCATGGATCTCTTGGCTTGATAGAGGATCTCTTGTTCGGATCACGTGTCTGAAGACCTCTCACGAAAATGTCACCGTTGCTAATGGAATCAATTAGTTATTCTAATAATACTTGACATCATTGTTCATGGTAAACACAAATTTGAATAAGAAGGCGATATCTGACCAATTTTACGAAAGAAAATAAATGAGCTTCACTCCCAGCAGATAAGTAAATCATCAGGGTTCTACTTTTGATTGATTGAATGCATTAGCCAGCCTAATCACTCAGAAGAGAAGGAACAAGCAAAGGAAGGCGTTAGCTTAAGTCCATAGCTGGATGTGAAGCGCAAACATTTAGGTTAAATGAGACATATAAACAATAGCAATTGTAATGGAATTTATCTTTTAACTATCCTTCTCGAAGAATAGTGGCCCCATCCATATACCAAAATATTCTTAATGTAGTGGTGTCAATGGCTAAAATGATCGAGGCGGATATAACGTTGTTACACGTCCACTAAAGGGGTTTTTATTCGAGCTTAATGGCCCGGCTCCTTTAACCACCAGTTTGGAGTTAATGGCGTGTATATCCAACATACTAGTCTCATCTTTGCATATCCTTATATTATCTTCAACGGTCAAACTCCTTTACTATTAAAGTAGCAATCATCAAGATTCGGCTTCTTATATTATCCTATAGGAAAAAGAATTTTGGTTATTAGCTATGGTAGACTTCATGGAACAATTTCCATAGTTACCATAAAGTTCATTTAGTTCGATAACTAAACATTGAACAAATCAACAAAATTGACCTTCTAGAACTATTCGAACAATTTCATTATTACTACTATTCTCTTCGTTACTTGAAATATCTTTCCACAATGATTAAGCGACTCACATTAAATTATTATTTTTAGTAATAAGGTTGCATACATTGGGACTCGAAAAAAAAATTTGAGCTAATTATGTCTAAACTTCGTTTCAATCGTATTTCGTTTTGGAAAAAGTAGCGGTTATTCGGATTGGCGGGGCATTGATAAAACCACTCTTGCAAAAGGATATTTAATTATCATACATTTTAACCAACTTTAGTCTTGAGCATGGATAGGTATATCTAAATCTTATAGCCGGAGAGATTTGTTGATCCAACTTCTGCTGCAGTGGAACACCCAGCTAACGAATGATGCCATCCTCGGAGAGATTGATTATGCTTTGGAAGAAAAACTGTATAAAAGTTTAAAGTTGAGGAGGTTTTTTATTGTTATGGATGACATGTGGAGCATTGAGGCTTGGAATGAACTCAAGAGAATCATTCCAGATGACAAAATGGGAAGCCGGATATTATTAACTAGCCGGGAAACAAATGCCATTAAGGATGTAGACTGCAATATAGTTCATCGAATGACTCTCTTGAGTGAAAATGAAAGTTGGGATCTATTGCAGAAGAAGCAACAAATTTGCCCTCTGCATTTGGCGGACATTGGAAAGCAAATTGCTAAAGTCTGCAAAAGGACTCCCGTCGACTATAGGCGTGGTCAGCTGAGGTTCTTTTAGAAAAAATCGATGTCACGGTTTGAAAGTTGGAAGGCTATTGAAGAGTGTTTGTTCACATGTAATGGATAATCAAAACCCATTGCAGTTGATATTGGATTAGGTTATGGACAACACTGTTCACAAAACCTGTTTAACATGGGGAGCTTTCCCGAGGAGGTTTAGAGATTGAGGTTAGTGTGTTAGTCGAGGCAATGGATTGGCGGGGGTTATTTGTCAGGAACCCCTCGAGTCCTTCATGGAAAATCTGGGCTTGGAATACTTGAATGATCTAATTGATAGAAGTTTGCTTTTCGATGGAAAGAGAAGCTCTAGCAGCGGGAATCAAAACTTGTCGCTTCTTGATCTAGTTCTAGAGTTTGTGTCAGAAGCTTCTGGAGAAATTTTTTGGATGTGGTGAAGAAGTTTCGATTGTGATCGTTCCTTTGGAAAGGCGTTAATGGGAACCGTCGGCTTAGTTTCCCTTTGTAACAATTATGATGATATTAGATTTGGGCGCTTGAGATCTACAGGGTTCTGCTTCTTCTTGAGGGGTATCCTCGATGTAGTCCCACGATATATTACTTTCGCCGATTTCCAGTTGCTAAGGGTACTTGATACTTGATGTCTGGCGTTTGATCATTTTCACCTTAGAACAAATTCTTAAAAGGCGATGTGAATATAGGCTTTAACTTTAATCACGAGCTAAGGACAATGATAACGTGAAGTAAATTGCGGAAAAATAAATAACACACGATTTATCTAGGTTCCCCTCATTTTCTGAAAGAGTCGATCACATTCTTAGCTGCTGCGAAATCCACTAATAATCAAACCGGAAGATTGTTACAATTACCTATCAAGCTAGAACACTCAATTGAGTAATACTTTATAACTTAGTATTCACCGATTACAAAACCTACATAATATTATTGAGATGATTCCAACAATATTCTCTCTAGAAATTGTTTTGGATGTTTATTTTGTGATGTCAGACCACCATAAGAAATAGCGTCTATTTATAGGAAAACTACAGCTGGCAGGTCAAAATAAGGTAATAAAGGGGCAAAACCGCCTCAGTTACGTGGCGTCTGGCGTTCATCGAGACCCGAAATCGGGGGCGAGGGGGTCTGATAGGCTCAACGACTCTCGAAGGGCTCTCGAGCGAGGTCCGGCAGGCGCTCTCTTACGGTGCGCCGGGACCCCGCTGAGGGCCTCAGGTCTCGATGCCACTCTCGATGCGATTTTCACAGCCCAAAAATGCTGCTCTTGACCTCAGCGATACTCGGCGAGAGACATTTCCGTCCCGTCTTGAGCACCATTACGGCGGCCGCCCTTCACATTTTAGTAGATTTTCTACTATCAACATACCATTGTCGGCATCTATGACCCCATGCTCAGTTTTCGGAAACACAAAGCCTTTTTGACGCTACCATTGGGTATCTTAAAATCCTTGACTTCAATGTTCTCTACTGAGTTGAACATATATCTACTAACGACTCACTGCTTTGCGTATGCCGATATCCCAGTCTAGTACACCATTGCATACATAAGGCTACCCCTCACTACTTGAAGCATAAGGCATATCCATGTCGCATTTATTCATCACATGATCTCGGTGATTGATCTGAATAATTGAAATGAGAAGTATCAGGTACTTACGGTTTTGCATCGACATATTTGAACCGGCGATCACCTTCTTGAAATTATTCTTCACATGTTAATCTCGGAAAGTCGATCTCACGATTGTCTAAATCCCAATTTGCTGCGTCGCCCTAGGTCTTTTCATTCTTAATTCCTTGATAACTCTTTTTTCAACATATTTATCTTGTACAAATCGGCTCCCTTTATCAACATATCTCGTCCACATAAAGGGTAGGAGTACATAGTCTTTTTCAAACCTCTACGTATAACGGCGGTGGTCGGTCTCGCATCTCCCGCGAGCTTAGAACTTCTTCATAAAATTATCAAAGGTTATGTTCCACTGCCTTGGAGCTTGTTTCAAGCCATACAAGCTCTTCCGAAGTTTCAGACCAAATGCTCTTTCCTTTAACCTCAAAGCCTTGAGGTTGCTTCATGAATATTTCACCATCCGGATCGCGTATAAAAGC
Organism: Lithospermum erythrorhizon; assembly: GCA_019722365.1. Classification (NCBI taxonomy): domain Eukaryota; kingdom Viridiplantae; phylum Streptophyta; class Magnoliopsida; order Boraginales; family Boraginaceae; genus Lithospermum; species Lithospermum erythrorhizon. The sequence goes on along the minus strand of JADFUC010002139.1, from coordinate 62,003 downwards.
GGTTTTACATCCATACGATGAAGGTCTGATTATCCGCTATAGCTACTGACCCAAGAGCGATTCGATTGTCACTAGTTTGACGGTGAATATTCGGTGTAGTCGATGCCTTCCTTACCTTTGAAACCCTTTGACAACCAATCGACCTTGTAGCGTTTACTACCCGTCACATTGTACCGCGATTAGATGGGCCCATTACGTTACCTTGATATTCTTTTTCGGCTATTCGGCGGTTCCCAACGACTCCGTGTCATATTTGTCATCAATGACTCCGTCTCCTCTTCATTGCTAATTCACTTAATTGCATCAACACATTGTCTTTAGCCGTCATAGCGGCAGGCTGCGCCTTTGTGATTAACAAATAAATTAGCGGATGGAGAATACCTTTGGTTAGTATCTTTGCTTTCTTTTCACGATCTTCACGGGACTCCGGGTGTTCATCCTCTTGTATAATTAATCGAGGAAAGTGTTTTTCCGTATCCTCGGCTTCATGTAACCGTCAATGCCAACCTCCTCAGCGGTGGCATGTGTCGGCAAAAAGGATCTTTGGATTATTTTACGGGTAGGGGCATAATCCCAGATTATACTTTGGAAGAACCAGTGCATTTTTCCTCGGAATTGCAGTACATGACCTTTTAACACTCTCCAGCGCATACATGCATCTTTATACATGCCTCTTCATTAAAGATCACATCTTTACTAAATGTGATCTTCGGTTCGTTAAGTCCTTAGAACCGATATCCCGTCTCGGCGTCGCCGTAACCAATAAAATAACAAATACTAGATTTGCATCGAGCTTATTCGCATTTGCATGCATGAACATACATTTCTGTGACCGAATGCTACCAGGGAAAGATAAGTTTACCTTCTTGAACTCCAAACTTCTTCGGGAATTTTAAACTCCTAAAGGCGGTCCTCGTGTGTCGAAAATTTGCGGTATTGATTGCATCCATTAAAATATGCGAGGTAATCGAATGTAACCTCGCCTCGAGCAACGCTCATTTTAGCATTAAATTCGTTCTACCGGCTACTCCGTTTGTTAGGGTGTTCCCGGAATAGTCTTCGCATTACGATTCCATTAAACCACGGTATTGTTTGAAATCACTATCGTATATTCACCCCGTTATCGATCTGAAACCGCTACTTCAGCCCGATCGTTACCGACCATAATTTCCGGTTCTTGAAGATTCCATAAACTTGATTTGTGTTTCATGAAATAAACCCCGAACCTTCTAGTTGCATCATCCAGTAGAAGGTTACATAATATAGTGAACACTCCCGAGAACTTGACGGTCGCGGGTCCACAATACATGCAGCCCGAACTAACCAAAACCTATCGGTTTTAAACGGCCCGATTTAACAAAGCGGCCTTTTCTTTCCAGCCATGACTTTCAGAGATATGATGATCAACGAGACTTCATCCCGAGGTATTAAATCATTGAGACAAGCAATTTCATACCTTTCACTCCTTGCCATGGCCAGCGATTGTGCATGACTTTGTCTTCTACCGAGAACTTCCGGCGGCTATAATACTTTAGAGAACACTCGGTTAGGTCACAACGTGCCAAATGCCACGACCAGAAACTCACGATCATTGCTCGCGTGCTACTTTCCGATTGCCATCACGAGCGTTGTTCGATAGCCATCATCAAGCGTACTTGAAGATCAAAGCTTTTATGACTTTAGTACGTGTCTTACTTTTTGTCGATTTCCATGTAGAAATTTGTTTGTGACTTCAAGTTAACATCTCCATACCACTTAATCTTCAGTGGTTCACCCAGCCCGGCCAAGATGAACCGTCCCATAATCTCGGCTATATATTTCATCATTATATCTCGTGGGAGTAGTATGAAGCTTGATGCGCTTGAATCCAAAATCCAGAATTAATAGAACAATCAGCCCGACAAGAGTAGTGCATCTGCGTAGTCATCAGCAAACATTAGCGTCATTTATGTTGTTGTCGACCTCGAAGCTTTAATGCTTCTTTTATGATACTTCTTGCCCCCACGGCCCGGCACTCTGATACGTCCTCGAGTCTCGACTTACTCCTTCATACCGATTTTTGACCTCCGTTTATTCTTACTTCTTTCCTCTGTCGGTTCTGCCTCTTCTACATTTTAATCACCCGGAGACAACATCTCATGCTCCAGTCTTCTGACTGTGAGACAAACAACGTTCTAGCTACCTTAAGCTCCAACTTATCATTACCTCTGAGTTACTAAACTGCTGACCTAGAACCATTGTATTTGTAAAGATGCCAATAATATCCAGTAACATGACTTCATCCATCGAAATTCACGACATTAGATGGTGGTTTATGAAAACTATTAGAGTCATTAAAAGGTGCCTTGTTGTAGGGTATTTTAGAGCATCCTTAAGTGAAACAAGCGCCGTTAATTCATTGCATATTGTTGGTGATGAGCCGTATAAATTTGTCGGCAGCTTGCGTAGACCTTTTGTTGTAGTCTCACTTGGCAGCAGTAGCAACCACGTTTTGGACAAACATGGTGCGATGCTTTTAAGACTGTGGTCTAACTCTTTTCATTCTTCACAAATGCATCTCTCCGAACATCACCCTAATGGTTTGTTGACTTTTTACCGTATAGATAATCCTCCATATTCTAATGTCTTCGATGCGAGAAATCTATCCGTCAAACTTCTCCACACGGCATGTGTAAATACAACTCCTTCGTTCTTGACATTGAATCTCGAACAATCAAGGCCTAAGCTCGATACCAATTGATGTGAATATAGGCCTAACTTTAATCCGCGAACCCTAAGCGGAGACAATGATGCCAGTAAAATTGCGAGGAAAAATAAATAACACCACGATTTATACGGGTTCCCCACCGATATGAAAGAGTACGTCCACATTCTTCTTTGCGAGAAAATCCACTATAAATCAAGCAGGAAGATTATTCTGATTCTGTCAGTAGAAACGCTCAATTGAGTATTACTTCCTGCTTAGTATTCTCGATTACAAAACCTCCTGATATTGTTGAAGATGATTCAACAATAATATTCTCTCTAGAAGTTGTTTGGATGTTTATTTTGTGATATTAGACCTATAAAGAAAAACACGCATTACATTTATAGGAAACTTAGTACAAGCTTCGAGTCAAGCAAGGTGACAAAAGAGTAAAACCGCGCCGGATTACGTGGCGTCTGGCGTTCGCCGAGACCCCATCGAGGCAGGGGGGTCTCGATGAGCCTCGAAACGACTCTCGAAGGAGGCTCTCGAGCGAGTCCCAGCAGAGCGCTCTCTTACGGTGCATCGGGGACCCGAGGCCCGCCAGGGGTCTCGATGCCTCTACCGATAAAGCGATTTTACGGCTTAGAAAAATCTTCTTGACCTCAACAAAAGCTTCTTCTTTTAAGATACCTACCTAGCACACTGTTCAAACTTCCAAAACTGCAAACCTTGTTCATCAATGGCCCGTGGCTTGAGAATCGTAAAATTCCAGAACTACCTTATGGATTTTGGTCTACACACTCTGAAGTCTTCAGTTTCATGTGGCTACTAAATTGTGGCCTCCTTGGAGATTTGATGGATCTGAAAGTCTAAAATTTCTTTACACCCTATCCAATGTAACCCTTGGCAGTTTCACAAAGAAGATCCTTACACTTACACCAAAGATTACAAAACTTGTTGTCTGTGAGACCTACAAAGATTTTGCTGTTGTTGGGTTGTGGGACGACTTCTTCCAGAATCTGGTCCTCTTGGAGTACATTCAGACATTAAAAATGTCTTGTTTTGGACAAAATAGACCATTGCCTTTGCCGAGTCCAAATGCTTTTCCACATAGTCTTAAAAATTTGACTCTCCGGCAGAGCTTCCTACCATGGGAAGCCATGAAATTGATTGGTGACTTGCCCAACGTTGAGGTTCTTAAGCTAAGAAATTATGCATTCCAAGGACCGGAGTGGGAGACAGTAGAAGGGGGATTTCAACGTAAAAGGTATGTATGATGTTGAATTCAATTATGGTTTCATACATACTTTTTCTAAAATTTTCATTTCATAGTGACATTACAATCATATATAATTATTTATGACTTAGTAAACGTATTAAACGTTTAAGTCTTCATTTTTTTTTAAGGTTCTTTTTTAAATTTTGTTATTTTCATTTGTTTTTTCCACTTCTCGTATTGGTGTTGTCATACTTTTTGTACGTTTTGGTTGTATTAAGTAAGGAAGCGTTGCGATCTTGCGTATCTGTCGATTTTTAAATATAGCAAATACGTTTTTATATTTAATTAGAAAGAAAATAATTTTTCACATGGCGTATTAATGTATTAAATGGATAACTGAATATAAGGACTCCCAGACTTTCAACTGGAAGGCCTTGCCTACTGTGCGAGTTACACATTCGGTATTATATAACCGATGTAAGCTGGAGTTTAAGAAGGTGAGCAAGGTAGTGTCAATTTTCCTTTCCTTTTTCCATGGCATTGCCGATTCTTGCAGCAACGAAAACAAGTTATCTATAATGATAATATTAAAGAAATGATTTGGTCATTCCAGAACACGACATCAAGCCATGTACGAGTCGATAAAGGTTCAAAGCTGTAAGGCTTTTGATCGAATTATATTAATGTTAAATGAGCCTGAGGTTTGTAATCTAGTTGCAAACTTGATTTTCATATAGTCAATAGTCATAAAGCTCATAATGATTTATTAATTTAGCATCATCTTGCTGATGCATTTTCTTTCTTAACATAATGCTTTTGATTATTTAATAAAAAATAATGTGTTAATTTTATATGAAATTTAATAGTTTTATTAATTAGAATAAAGTATAATTGAAATCATAGTATCTGATTTGTAATAGAATCGCATAGTATAAGAGTCCCTACAGTAGTAAATCGATTATTTAAGTATGAGACACATATTATAGAATTTGTATTGTAGTCTTTTAGTTTAATCGAAATTTGTCAATCTGATTATCTGGCCGTTAAGGATATTTTTTATTCCACAATTGAAAAAAGTAAATAAACTTTTAACACATATATATGGATAGACAGATAGATTGAACCAGTGCTATATTAGTTTCTCCTGTACATGAGTAGCCCCTTGTTTTACAATAAAGCCCAAATACTTGTCAAAATCAATTTTACTCATGGCCAAATTACATCATAAGCTTGCAAAGACATTGTTCGTTGCAGTGTCATTTAGATCCATCAACCACTGAATGTTTGGACAATAGTGTTGTGCCAGGGGTCTGATAGGTGTTGCACGAGGTTGTCGAATGGCCCCTTCCCAGTGACATTATGCTGGATAATGAATCCCAAGAAAGCCAACATAGCCAATCTTCCTGCAAAACATAATTACAACATCATTCTAGTGCAAAACTGCTGGAAAAATCACTTATATTGATTGATACACAGCTTTCATTCTTTGTGTGTCAAAGTGTCATAATATTCTTACCATTAGCAAGCTCTTTCTCTTTAGCCTCTTCAGTTGGGGCGAAGTTGAGGGGGTTAAAGATGCCACCAGGGTAACCGACCTCATTAGGAGGCAAGCTGTAGCTCTTGAAGATAGGATCTTGGTTAACACTTCCAGGGTTCTTGATGTCTTGCCATCTCCTGATCTCTACGTAGTGGAACAAGATGAACTCGATCACGAAAAGGGTCGATGATGATGCAAAGTACTGTTCTTTCCCAGCATCATACCACTTTGGAACATTAAGGATTCCTGCACTTGTCAGAACTTCAGGGATCAGCATGCCTGCAACTCCCAACATTGCCCATCTACTGTTAACAAGCTCGGCCTGGACGAACCACTTCAAGTTCTCGGGGTCCTCAGCGAGTCCTAGGGGATCAAAACCATTGTCACCTGGAAGACTAGATCAAGACAATGACCATCAGTTAGTTAATTACTTATGAAAATTGAGACAGGTGAAAATTAATGCATCGTATCATAATTACTTATAGAGTACCTTCCATTAAGGTAATCAGGAGATGGCAAGCCAGGAAGCCATTCTCCTTTCTTGGCTTCAACTTTGAAGGAGACACCTGATGATGAAAACATTGCTGGTCTAATCGGAACTTCCCTGTTTAATCTACCCGATGAACCAGAAAGGAACCGGTTTCTAGTTGCACAAGGCCCAAAAACCGCAGCAGAAGCTTGAGTTGTGACGGTGGCCATGTTTTCTTGCCTAAATGTTGAAGTTCAGGAGAAAGGTGTGATGGTGCCTGAAGCTCAAGAATGAATCTTAGTTAAATGCACTTGAAATCATTTAACTTGTGTGCTTGTGGCTCTGGTTCAAGTTCAATTGCTGGCTGTTGATTGCAAGATTTTTGGCATTCAACGGTTGATATCTATTACTGAAGCTCAGAAAATCCAATGAACATCAGAGCCCTTATCTATAGGTGTGATTCATATCCAGAAATCTATTTCTATGTTGCTATTGGCTCATAATATTCATAGAGATATCGCCCCTCTAGCTTAATGTTAGAGCCGCCAGAAATGCTGTTCCACAAACGCTGAAACATCAATGCAGTTCAATAATGTAGTGATTTGAATAGTGATTAATGCAGAATTTTCAGAAGATAAATACCCTCCATCAAGTACATACTAAACACACCAAAATTTCAAGAGAAAGAATATATATATCATTCGGAAGATTTCTATGGGCTTAAGTACAGCTCGCTTGAGAACTGCTTACAACACGTTATCAAGATCATCGTCTTTATAAGAATCGCTACTATTAGGTATATTATATATCTTATCACTTTCTTTGATATTTATTTTGTTATATAAGTTTACCCCTATTATGATAACTCCGCACATGCCAATTATTTATAATTAGAGCGATATTATTTTATAAGCTTTTGCCCTCAAGAGGAAAGCAATCGACTATATGCTGCGATTTTGTAATCACAGAGCCTATATAATCGACTATATGTCAAGTATTCTATAAATCGAGCTTTTATTATTATTTTACGTTTTTACCCCTATTATATAATCCACTATATGCCAAGATTTTAGATTTTGTTCTTAATATATAACTGCTATACGCCGCGACTTATGTCGAAGGCTTATTATTTATTGTCGCATTTGCTACATCAAGTATAGAAACCCAGATCTCCGCTTCAAGGATCTATAATAAAGCCATGGCTATTATTATGAAAATCGACATCCCGGCCAAGTTAGCTCGTAATAAGTACGTTATTTTGAGCGGTATTAAATCTCCATATCGTGTTTATTTACTTATAACTTAAGGGAGGTATAAAACACCCCACTTATTTTATTATCTAACTATCGTGTCACCTTATTTTTATTTTGTTATTTCCATAATTATTTGTTTATAATCATAATGTATTACATTATCATATATGCTCATTTATCGTGATGATCATGCATTATGTGCATTTTAACAACTACATATCATATTTTAACACTTAAAATATTTTCCTTCCCATTTTTCTAACGGTAATGCACAAGAAATTAATATATTTTTTTCTCTATCCTCAAACGGTCGTGAAATCTGTAATAAACGGTAACAATAATCTGACACTTCTCAAAATTTCACCCTCATATAAATGCTTCATTCCCTTCCTATATTTCTAAATGATCTTTTCAAAAAGATTTTATAAACGCATTCACAAATTCAAGAAAAATATTTTCGCGTTTGTCACTATAACGGCACTCTTCTTTCATAATGGGTTTTATTAAAGTTGAAGAGACAGTGAAGTTAACGCATAAATATTTTGGTAATTAGTATTTTACCATTTCTAATCTTAGCTGGATTTTTATTTGTCGGGACAGAGATTTCCATGAAGAAAGGAATATGGTATTTGTAATCAATAAGATTTCAATCTATGTATCAATGCGAGAATATTAAATAAATGTCATTTTTCAGATTGATCAAGGCTTTGTTTGTGATTTTAGATACAATGTCCAACTATAAGCCTCCAACTTCGCCTCTAACCTTAAAAGCCGAGACAACTATATTCCTTTAGGCAAAAAAAAAAAAGTTTATAAGATATTCAGATGTGAAGGGCTCAAAAAAATTCTACTGAATAGATAATGCACAAACATCATAAATGATTTTAGAAAGAGAAAGAAAACAAGAAAGAGTTTACATGAAAAATCTAAAGTTCCATAAAGACTAATGTTTCATCTTGACGATGCTCTACAATTTAGAAGAACTGAATGAGGATCCTAAGTTCTTGGGGCTGGAAATAACTCAAAGAAAGATTGAATACCTGCGGAAGTTCTTCTTTTGCTCGCAAAGAATCGGTTTAACGGAACAAACCGAGGTTCCAAGACTTTAAAAAGTATTATTGATTACAACTCGCTTTATTTAAAATTGTATCACAATTAGAATATCATGTAAAATTGTAACCGGCGAAAAATTAGAAAACATTTTCAACGCTTTCATGTATCACAAATATTGCTGCGAAGAACAATATAGAATTCAGGGAATATAAAAATATCACTGCACGCTACTTGCAGTTAATAATGAAGTTCATTAAAAAACCATCGCTATTTCATCGGGACAATGGCATTTTGCAGTAAATGCACCCACTTTTATAGTCGCATGAGAAATTACTACATATATTATATAAATACAAATCCATAGTTCCAGGATCTTTAGTGCATACTATTATTTATAAAAATGTATAATTAAAATTATACGAACAGTAGACTTACAGCTAGCAAATGAAAGAATTCCACCAAAAACTACACGCTTCAAATTCACAACGTGAATTTGATCTCCTTCAGCTCCTTGTTGTAATATCAATTTATGATATCTCTTTAGTTAGCTCAAACCAAGAGCTGAATCAAGAACCACCCATGCTAAGAAATGCTTAATTTAACAAAACTGTAAAAACCCCAAAATTCTTTGGGAGAATTTCGCCAAAAGTGGGGGCAAGCATTGTTTTGGTGAAAAGTTTTTACAAAAACTTATGATGAAAACCCTAAAGTTCGGCTTATATGGCCAGTTAAACAAGCCCGCTAATCAACCCGCTAAGTATTAATATCCCGTTAACTCTATTAGTCTGCTAGTATTAATTAAATGAAAGCTGTTATCGAAAGGAACTATTTAATTAAGATAATAAATAGTACGAGTCAATATCAATAATCTTTCGCTATCGATAAATACTAAATTACCGAACCACCTGTATAAATTATTTAATTGATTCTATTCAATCGATATTCTACATAAAATGTGGGAATTCCTTGTAATCGAAAATACACAATTATATAGTTCTCTTTCTTTAATTTCATACATGAAATATAACTCAACGTCATTGTATGTGTGGACTTTCTGTGCTCGATATTAGTAAGTTGTATACGCAATAATAATTGACCAATTACTATTAATAGAATCATTAATTTAGTAAGATCTAGCAATCAAGTCATAACCCCTTTTCAAATTATCATGAACCTGCCACTAGTAATATACAATTACGCATTGAACACTAAGTTCGATAATCACATTTAAATCCTAATCCCAGAAATGAATTGCTACACACCGTCGCAATCTGCATAATAAACGGAACCAATTTCACGATTTCAACACCTAATTCTGCCCTCGACTCATTATCTTACAGTTCCTTTATCACTTTACCCTCTAACATATGCCTATAATCCTCGCCAAGTGCATCGCTGTCAAAAATAGAAGCCAGATAACATGATAGTTATATATCGAGGCTCAGACCGATTTAACCTTAAAATTCTAAACAAATGTCATTGCCGTATATACATATCTTCTATGAATTCGCTTCGGGTCATACTCAAATAATTTAATCGGCAAATTCTCACGGTATCGATCTAAAGGTCCTCAAGAGTTAACGCGTGATCAATCTTGATCACTAATCAAAAACACCACGTTAGCCTGCAGGATGCTCACGCCGTAACTATCAAGATTCCACCAAGGCCTTTTACGGTCCTATGTTTCTTTGTGTCAAAGAGGTATGTACTAATAGCCTACGCTACTCCTGTAAAACATGTATCAACCTGTGATTTAACCTTTCACTATCGAGATACACTACATGTATATTATATGTAAAATCAAACATATAGACATAGCAAACAAATATACTAGAATATAAGAAGCAATAATATTCAAATATTTGTTCACATAACACAATAGATACATACCGACTCCCATTCTCTAACCACCACCGCGACATCTCGTTTAAGACCTATGTTCGGCCGTGATGCTCATCATGCTTTGGCTCGACTTAGTGGTTTAGTAGCGGGTCGGCCAAATTGGCCTCTCGCTTACTTTACATACTTCGACATCACCTCTATCAAGCATATTGTCTACACCGTGTGATACCTTTCCGAGCACGGCTTGGATTTGTGTTCCTTAGCTCGGTACTCTATCACACAAAGCAACTCCACCGGGTCCCTCAATGCTAGGTACCAGCACCAAGTTCTGGCCACAAACTTTATCCAACACGCTTAACAGTTTCCTTCGCATTGCATCAGACTGTGGGTGTGACCGGCAATGCATCAGTTTGGGAACTCCTCCAAAGATATCGCTTCACCTGCTGAGACAAATACATACCTGCATCGAACGATAGTCGCCTTCGCCGGGCTTTGAAATCGGGCGCTTGCAGCCTCGTCATCAAGCAATCTCTCATTCTCCAATTATATACAAGAAAGTACTTTTTAGTTCTCTCGCATACTTCAAGATGCGCACTTTCACTACAACTAAATGCTTTCACCGATTAGTTTGCATTCATCGTTACATCTTTAGCATAAGACATCAAAGTTCAATACATAACATGGCATACATGATGATCCTATACCAAAGATAAGGTATGCCTCTTCATTGCTCATCTCAAAGATTCGCATGACATCAAGGCTCAATGAAGCTGGAACCTTATTGCCTCATTGGGGATACCCTTCGAATTACTTCATACAAACTCAGATCTGCCCACATAAGTATCCCGACAAAGTCCAATCAGCCTCCCGGCCTCGATCCCTGTGACTTTATTCCAAGTATATATCAGGTTTCACTAAGTCCTTCATCGAGAAACATTTGCACAGCCCAACTTGACTGAAGCTTAAGAACTTGTTTTCCAATGATAAGTGTCATCTTACGCCGTGACTGGGCGAATGATACATGCTAACTCCCACTTACCTTCTTCAGATATACACAAAGATTCTTCTTTCGTTTCGATGAAACCAAACTCTTTGATTGATTCATCAAAACGTAGATTCCAATCAAGTGGATGCTCGCTTTTGGGCACTATAAATGGACTTTTCAGAACTCAAGATACATTCTTAGGTCCTTTTTGTGACACGTGAAAGCCCGGAGGTTGTACCATGTACACATCTTCTAAATTTCCATTCGTGTGAGCGGTCTTACATCCACGGCCAGATGCCAGCGTCATGAAATGAAGCAACGGGCTAAAATTATCCGGATGGATTTAGCCACACGGCGAGTAAAGCCATAGTCCACTCCGTGAACTTCATTTTTGAAACCTTTCGCCATAAAGCCTAGCTTTGAAAAACATCAACGCTCCGCCTTTATCATGTTTCTTCTTAAATAACGGCTTATATTCAATAGGGCGAGCCCCCATTTCAAATCCAACAAGGACCAAACCCCGCTGTACATAGAATCCACTTTATCAGCATGGCACTTCTGCCATTTGTCAAGATCCTGCTATTCATCGCTTCTTGTAAGAAGCTCGGGCTCGCTCACTTTCAATGATGAAAGCTTCACCATACCAGCTTGCCTGGCATCCCCTCGCTGATCTCCTAAGTGGTTGGTTCTTCCACGCCTTTCCGTGATCAAGAATCGGGTCTTCTGCGAAAGCAGCGTTCCAATTTCATAAGCAAGCATGGTTAGATGCCTCTCCGTATTGGGATGCATCGAGGTTAGACTTCATTTTGAGCTTCATCAAGATGAACACCATTACTTCTAGTCCTTTCTCTCGACAGAGCATTCCTTTTCAAAGGAATACCCTGCTCGGGCAATGAAGATTTTATTCTCCCTGCCTGTGTGTAAGTAGAACTAACCTGTTTAATTTTATTATCCTATGAAATACATTTATCGATTTTGGGGCGCAAGTTTATCTTTGTTAATCTCTTAACATGTTTTCTCTTCACAACCCCAAATCTTTAGAAACTCCACCCTGGGGAATCTTCCCAAACCACGCTCACGGGGAGTTTTATCCGCCGACTCGTTGGACATCTGCTAAGGCTTAGAAGCTATATCTCGTGAATTAACTGGTGATCGATAGGTTACATATCATGGACTTTAACCATGTCAAGAAGGGTTCTATTTCTCCTTTGCCCATTACGCCGCGGGCGCCTCGCCGGAGTCGAAGCCACAAACAACGCCACACCTCTAGCATTTAGTATCAACTGGTGATCTCAAATATTCTCCACTCTATCGCATCGAGAATCTTTTATTGTCTTGTTCAATTGGTTTTGTACTTCATTTGGAACTCCTTGAATTTCTCAAAGGACTCAGAGCTCAGGTCTCCACGTATACACAAAACCGCATTCTCCATCTAGAGTCATCAGAAATGTAATGAAGTAGTTATAACCTCCTACAGATATGTCTTATCAACACATACATCGTGTATGATCCCAATAAATCACTTGTTCCTTTCATTTAAGCTAGTGAAAGTATTTTGGTCATTTTGCCTGTAAGGCAAGCATCGTTAATTTATCGATGATTCATAATCGAACTGCATTCAATCGAGCGGAGTTTCTTGATTCGGTTCTCGCACGAATCTAGTCCGCAATGCCATAGGTATGTTTGGTTTAAGTCAGCAGTTTTATTCCTTCCGCTTTTAAGTTTATGTTATATGACTCATTAATCATGTCTATAGACCATTTCTGAAGGGAGGCGTACCAATACTACCCCATTCTCGCGAATTCTAACCATCTAGATCTATTGAAAATGAAAAACCATCATTATTCAAAACAAAAAATAGAAATAATATTCCCGCAAACCGGCAGTACATAAGAAACCGGAGATAAGTTCAAAACAAGTGCCCGGCAATTTAAACTAACGGATCCCACGCAAGTGACAAGAACCTTCGCGCCATTTCCCCACACGCAGATCCATTTCCTCTTTCGAAGTCTTCTACTTGACTCGAGTTCCTCGCGATATCGCGAATAAAATACGAGAACCACAACCGTGCTCCAAGACTCACTTAAGTAGAATTAGTTGTACAAACTTAACATACATACCAGAGTCAAGCTGTTACGGTATCTGCCATTCTTCCTATCATCTCACTTTGTGTCACTTCCAAGTGACCTGTGTTTCCAATAATGACACTTGTCATCCTTCCTAGCTCCTCCCTTTCCAAGAATCCTTTGATTTGTCGAACCCTTGGTCTCTACTTCAAACTTCTTCTTTCTTGACTTTGCTGGACCACTGCAAATGTAAGAGTGTAGTTTTAGTCTTACCTAGGTTCGTCTTCAAAGATTCGTGATCATCTTATGCGCCTCGCTTGTAGATAACTCCAAACTTGTGCATATTGGAAGTTCATGACAAACCGAGAATTTGTCCGGGAAGAGAGACTGCGATTTGTATCCACAAATTAGCTTCTGAGACACTCTGGTGTCCGTATGCTGGTGCCCATTCCTAATTGCCTAATCATTTTAATCGAGCATGAGGTCATGGCCCGTCTGCTCTTTCAGCCTGGCTGGCCCACGAGAGCACGCATCGTGCCATATCTTCGCTTTGGGCTTTTCCTTTCGAATAATTCTCAAGTTGCTGTATATGTCATACGTCGCCACCTTTTCATATTGAATTTGGAACGAAGTTCATATCAAAAGATGAGACATCGACATCCACAAAGACGTGACTTCAGGCTTTTGCGATCCCTTTTCTCCGACGGGAGGCAATTATCATTAGGTTTCATGGGAACCTTATCGTTTCAAAGACGTATTCGGGGCCCTCTCCTTGCTCGGTGAACATTCTAAGTTTCGGTGACCACTGCCAAAATTGAAAGAGTTCAGCCTTGCACTTTTCATGCCGAAATGTCGAAGTTCTGTAGGAGTGCCAATACTGCACCATATTAATTCTACAAGAATAAGTAAATAAAATAACAGACTCAAGAACTATCATGCTAAAACACTTATAAATAAATTGTAAAAGTAAATACTAATACTCAAATCACGAATATATTAGTATCAAGACCTATTACACTTAAATTCAAACTACAACACCTGCTACATTTTGAACTGTTATAATAGTAGGTTGTCAACCACCATGTAAAACTACATAACTCTGCTACTAGCATCTCTGGCTGTGATTCTACCCAACATTTGTATCTCCGAAACCGTTAAGCATACCAATTAAACTAAAGCAAGCATTTGATCGGATTACTGGAAAGTTCTCACAACGTTAATGAAATCACTTCAACATTTATCCATCGTCATATCAAATGCAACATTGCAATACCATCACGGTAAAGCCTAATCGATGCTGGATTGCACAACTTGAAAATTGGCTTCGATACTTTGCTTAAATTTTACCGTGAGATTATTATTACTTGTTTTGCCATGACACACATAATCAAAGAATACATGTAACACGTAAAAATAAACGTAATGCACATTCAAGAGATATAATGACATGTCCCCTAGAACCTATTACATGTGATTTATCAAATACTAACATAAGTCCTAGTTCTTGTGATCTTGTACTCTTTCCGGATCCATCCGAGTCCACCAAGTACCACCACCGTGAAACGATCTTCAATATCTTCACTGCTACATTTTAATCCATCTTAGACAGCCTTTGCAAGCTTCAAGGGTAAAAACAAGAATAAATAAATATAAGAAATATGACGTATGTCATTTATAACATTACTGTCATAATCGAAAAATAAATAAACGGGCCATATCTATATACCTTTCATTCCAATCTGTTCATTACAAAATATGTATAATTTTATTAAATCACATAAATGAACTTAATAAATATTTTGCATGGCATTGAAAATGCATGTTTGTAATTATCAAATTAATTAAATCCACGCTATTACAATATATTAAAATTAATTAATATAAACTCAATTATCATATTGACATGTCAATTAATAATTATTACCAATAATTATTAACCATATACATATTATAGAAAAATATTCATCACAAATATATTGTAAAATACATTAAGTAGCTTAAATTTGTTTCATAATTCGTTATGTTCACTTTTAAATTAATTTAAAAAGATATAATATAAAGGGAAATTAATTAATTGTCATCACATACCATCATACCAATTAGTTGATTGTTCACAATCAATAAAAACCGAATATAACTAGTCCCATAATTTTAGGAAACCAAAATGTTTAATAAATTTAATTGTGGTTTTCAAAAATTAAAAAGACACGTTATATCGGGCTCGACGACTCCAGTTTATACGCCTACGGTCGACACGCCGCTTTCTAAAGTCGCCGTCCGATCAATATTTTGGTACCAAAATCACCGGTCCGACATCGGACGCCCGTAGTGGTCAGCTGAAGTCGGTCGGCCGACATGGTAATAATACTATTTAACCTGTTTTCGATTTAATTTAATTAGCTGAAAAATTGGAGGCTTAAAAATTTTCAAAATTTATGAAATTCGAAAAGGTTAACTCCATAATTTTTTTGAACAAATCCTAATCGCTCGCTCATTAAAAATAAATTTTCTATATTTAACTATTAATTAAACAAATTCAGAAATCTCAAAATTGTTTCTTGAGGTACTTAGAAAATCCAAAAAATTATGAAATTTAATGAGACCTCTACTGCTATCTGAGTTCCAGAAAAATTAGGTTTTAATTTTTACAAAATTTTACACGCCCCAAACATATTTTACAAAACTGCTTTTGAAACAAAACCAATTAAATCGCCCTTTTAATTTATGAAACAAAAACTAGCGTGTTAACAAAATATGATAATACATCACGCAAACTTGTAACATGTGTAAATCAATAATCAAGAACATGTAGATTTATTTCATCATATATTTATCAATTAAAGAGAACAAGAATTAATCAAATAAAAAATCGATAAAACACAAAACAGTATAAAATAAACAGCGTAAAGCAACTTTAATTTGGCCTCTATGAGCCACTGAAGAAAATTATTATGGATATATGAGTATACAAATCCATAGTTCCGTGGATCTTTAGCGCATTACATTATTTATATAAAACATATAATTAAATTATATGAATGTATTTAATTTTACAACAGCAATGAGTAAATTCCACTAAAAACTACACGCTCAAATTCACAACGTGAATTTTGTCTCCTTCACTTTGTTTGTAATATCAATCAGATGATATCTCTAGTTACCCACACCGTGAGGGTCAATCAAAGAATCCACCCTACGCTATGAAACGACGAACAAAACCAAAACCCCAAAATTCTTGGGAGAATTTCGGCCAAAGTGGGGGCGGCTACTAGGTTTTTGGTGAAAAGTTTTTACAAAAACTATGATTAAAAACCCTAAAGTTTATAGTACAGGCTAAAACAAGCCCGCTAATCAACCCAAGTAAGATAATACTGCTAACTCTATTAGTTCGTTAAGACACTAATGAAAGGTTAATGAAGGAACTATTTAATAAGATAATTAAATAGTAACGAGTCAATATCAATAATCTTTTCAAGCTTATCGACAATACTAGGCTCATTCGAACCAATTAAATAACTATTTAATTGATTCTATTTGTTCAATCGATATTCTACATAAAATGTAACTCAGAATCGAGGAAATACGTTTTCTCAATTATATAGTTCTCTTTAATTTCATACATGAAATATAACTCAACGTCACCATTGTGCGACCTTCTAGGCTCTCTATATTGTAGTTTGTATAATAATAATAATCGACCAATTACTATTATTATAACGATTAATGAAAAGATCTAGCAATCGCTCATAACCCCTTAAATTATCATGAAACCCACACGCAATATAATTTACTGTTGAACACTAAGTTCTGAGTAATCACATTTAACCCAATCCCAGAAATGAATTGCTACAATTGTCGCAATCCGCATAGCTGGAACAAATTTTCATTTATTTCCAACATTTACAGATCGATCTGCAGGTCGAGGCCGTGGTCGCGTCGTGGGTAATTTTCGTGGGTCGGTGTCGTGGACGCGTTTCAGCGAATTATAGCAATCTACCGTAAATTACCCAAATCGACAAGAAAATGGTAAGAAAATCCATGTCTATTGAAAACACGATGAATTTGTGTTGCTGACGCGAAAGAAAGCGTCATCGTCTGGGGTATGCCAGAGAACGCCGTAACATCTTTTGGTAAAAGATATAAAGCATCCGTAAGAAAAAAGGAAACGGAAAAGAAAAGTGGTGCTCAATTTTTAATGAATACGAACCTCGGTAACGACCAGATATCTGAGAGGTCGCTATACTTCGTGACGCGGAACAAACGAAATGAACTTAGACTAATCGATACGATTTAACTACTTTATGTTTGGAATAACGCACATTTAATAATCTTCTTGCTATTCTGTATTTATGTGTGACTTAGTATGCAATGTTTGCTTTATATCTATGAAATAATAATGTTGGATTATATGTTGGCTGATTACTTCTTAAGTCTTATATCACATGTTTCAAAGAAGCTAGCATGAAACTTGTTTATATTTGCATTCCATACTGAACAACCCAATAATCCTCAAGAAGAAGACATATTTTAATCGACATCAACTTACCAAAGCTAGCAATTAATTACAAATTTCAGGTCCTACAGACTGGACAAGGATCGTAACGCCATGTTTATATTACCAAATGGAACAAAATTTGTCATTAATGACGCTTTGTATTCTCCAAAGTCAAAAAGAACTTATTGGGTGCTTTTGACCAAGAGATCGTCACGTGTACGACATCGAAACAATAACCGGCGTAATAATAAATACATCTCAGACATTTAGCGTTGTGGTTAAGAAAATATTGAGAAACTACCAAAATTACCTTCTGATTACATTACACTTATATTCTTGAAATTGAATGCACTTAGTATAATAAAAAGGAGGATCCCCAAAACTCAGATTCTTGTGGTACGATCGCTAGGTCATCCCGCCCACAACGTACTTATGAAAATAATCGAAAGCATTACGGTCATCCTCGAAAGCGTTTAAAGATTAATAATGCAATACGTTGCTCTCTAGAAAATTAATAACTAGGCACGCACCATGCAAACTTCAATAATTAATTTGATTTTTTGAAAGAATTCAAGGTGATATACGCGATCATCCATCCACCATCTCGACCATTTAGGTATTTTATGGTATTAATCACGCATCTAGTGTATGGTCACATGTTTGTTTATCATCGTCGAGATATGGCATTTGCAAGATTTCGTCAAATAATCAAATTAAGAGCAATTTCCCGATTATACTATAAAAAGAAAAGCTGTACTCGACAACACCGCTAATTTCACATCCAATCATTTAATAATTATCGCATGTCAATTGAAATTACCGCTTGAACATCCTGCCTCATGCTATGATACACAAAATGGTTTGTAGCCGAATCATTAATTAAACGCCTTCAAAGATATCGTTGCACTATTGATAATGAACAAAATTACCAAGCATTATACGTCATGCAATTTTACATGCCGCATCATTAATATGTTTAAGACCAAGTGCTAATCATAAACATAATCTTATATCAACTTCAGTACTGGTCACATCCGTATATTTCCCATCTAAAATATTTTTTTGATTAAAAAGCTTATGTACCAATAGCTCCACCACAAAGAACAAAGCATGGACCTCTGAAAAAGCGAGGTCAGTATATACGGGGGCATTGCTCCCTCTATTATTAGATATCTTGAACCTTTAATGTGATGTTTTTCGTGCAAGTGCTCAGATTGTTATTTCGACGAGATGCTTTTTCCTCCTCTAGGAGGAGAAAGAAACAATGGGTGAAGGACATAACGTGGTATGTGCCATCTTTAACAAGACGACCTGAGCACAAAAAAATCGGAAGAAATGTAAAGAAAATTGCGCATGCCAAGAAATCAATTGCCGATTCATTTATCGATATGAAAAGAAAGTACAAAGTCACATGTACCAGCCTATTAATACTCCTTCTCAGACAAATTCACAAAATGACGAGCAAAGACATCCAAGGCACGCCCGAAGGGCCGGCCCAAGGGTTCTAAGGATAAAAACTGAAAAAGACCTGACATTAACGAAAGTGATCTTTGATAAGACACTCAAATGATAAATGATAAGCCTGTAGATAGAAAAAAGTGCTCTCGCTAAGACAAGATGACGAAACGTAGATTATTAATAATTTAAACCTAAAATAAGAAACGATCTCGAGATTTCTAATTATGTTAATATAGAAATCTTTGGAACCGGAAAAGCATATTGATGAAATATTTGCATTCTCCATCGCATAAGAAATTATGAATGAAAATGATGATCCCAACCCAGATCTCAGGGTCAATGTCACAACACTGACGTACAAATGGAAAGACGTAATAGATACCGAATTGAAATCTCTTAAAATCTAAAAGTATTTGGGCCTGACGCGACTATTCCCTCATGCAGGAAACCCGTTTGGTTATAAGTGGGTATTTGTGAGAAACTTAAACGAGAAAAAACGGAGATTGTGTTAGATACAAGGCCTGTCTGTCATCAAAGGTTTTTTCTCAAAGAACTTGAATTGATTAACAGGTAACTTATATTCTCCCTATATGTAATTTCATTACTTTTCGTTATTTAATAGGTCTGTCAAGATTCATCAATTATATGCATCTTATGGATGTCGTTATACTTATTATATGGATCACTTGATAGTGATATATACATTTAAAAATTCTGAAGGATTTAAATGATTGAAATACCTAAACCCAGAGAAATGTATGCAATTAGGTCAAAGATCACTTTACGGGTTAAAACTTCAATCCCGATTTAATGTGTTATAAATAGGCTAAGTGAATATTTACTTAAAAGAGGACTACATCAATAATCCTATTTGTCCTTGTGTTTTTATAGAAACAATATCTCGCTTTAATCATTGTCGCCTATGTCGATGATCTCCAAATATTATTGAACTAATAAAGAAATCAAAATAAATTTAATTTAAAGAAAGAATTTGAAATGAAAGACTGGGAAAGACCAAGTTCTCGTCTGCTTACAGACAGCATGACTAAAATGGTATTTTGGCACACCAATCAAATTTAAAGGGTATTAAAAAGGTTTAACATAGATAAGGCAAAACCCTTGGCCGACGGCGTAACACTTAATATCAAAAGATCCCTTCCCTCCTGCCGAAGAAAACGAAGAAGATTCGACATCGGCGTACCATACCGCAATCGATTTTAATGTATCTTGCTAATTGCATAAGACCTCGATATAGCTTTTGGCAAGTGAATCTCACAGTGGGATTAGTCTTGTCCTACAAAGAGACATCGAAAGCGGATAAAACATATATTTCGATATTCGAGGTATCGCCCCTCGATCTTGGCTTGTTTATCCTAACACAAAACCAGCTTTGTTGTTACGTAGACACGCAGTGGTTATTCATCGATCCACATAATGCTAAATCACTGCATCGGGTATGCATTACATACAGACACCGCAATATCCTCGAGATCCCAAAAGCGTAATTGTGAACAACTTCTTCAAATCATGCTTCAAGAGTTTTCATGTAAGCAAAAGAAAGAGCGTGATGGTTAAGACAAGTGACAATAACATATCCAAGGAAGATCCTGGGTTTACCATTTGGATAAGAACCAACAATTATGTATGAAGACAATGCCGCATGTGTTACTCAGATGAAGTTACGATATATCAAAAAAGCGATAGTGATTCAAACACATCCTGGGTTCTTTTTCTTTATTCACTCAAGAACTCGAAGAAACAAGGGATATAGATATTCTAAGATATCCGCTCATGCGATAACGCAGTATCTCTTCACAAAGGCTCTTCCTGAAGACGTTTTTCAGCAAGACATTCAAAGATTTGAACGCTGGGCTACTTTGGTGATTCGCTAACTACCTATGTTTTACTGGCGTGGCATAATTATCAGATTTCTTTTCTTACAGGTTTTGTCCTGACTCAAGCCTAGCCTCATGTTTTTAACGAAAATATGTGTTCCCATGTAATCGTGATATTTCGATATTTGTATGTGGAGCATTAGAATGCGAGCCCACAAATGTCAAATATCAACGTAAAAACGCATGAATAGTGAGTATTCGAATAAGTAAGATAAGTGGGGTAATTTTTGCAGTATAAATACCTCCATCAAGTACATAATAAACAACAAAAATTTCACAGTAGTTAATATATATATCATTCGAGTACTTTGTGTGTTAGCTGAAATTGCTTGATATCCTGCTTATTAAGAGTGTGAGCTATTTTTGGTGATTTCAAAAAAATATAAGAACATTTAAATTCTCGAGTATCAGATTTTAAGTGAATTTTTCATGTTTACAAATTTTTGTAAAGCTACATGTTCAACATATCAAATATCATAGTCAATGAGAATAGAGTTTTACTAGTAATATTAAAATATCACTTATCAATAACGGTACGCACCAAAAGTAAAAGATATTAATACTGCACTTATAAAAAATTTATAAGCACCTTAAATGACTAAAATCGAAAATTTGTATGCACCCAAATCGCTCGATTCGTAATTGGTTCGAAATAAAATCGTAAAAACCGGTTCAAGCATTCTCATCTGCATAAACGCACAAATTCGCTGCTCGTTAATCTAATCAAGCATTGCAAATCGTCAATCGACTGTAATACCAACTATTTAACGCGCTAAGGACAGCTTTCAGATCTAATATCTAGTTAGTTTTAGTCATTAATGAGATTATAATTGATTTAACGAAAAATATAAAAGTGGAATATTATAATCGGTTTTAATTATTTAGTTATTGTTCTCTAATGTATATGTCGAAATAGGTGACATTGAATGGGTACCTAGCTAAACAAAGCATCGTGCCAAATGTTAGTCATCATATACAATGTCAGGATTGATTAAAAGTGAATAGCAAATTGAAGATAATATCTCAGATCATAGCTGCTTAATTTTTCTATTTACTGCTTGTTATTTGAATTGATTTCGGATTCGAAGTTGTCAATTATTCGTTTACTTATCCGGTTTCGGATTCGATTCGTTATTATATATTCGTTTAGTTATCCTATCGCTCTGATTTAGGTGTTGTCAATTATTCGACTCACAAAAATATTTCACAACAATATTGCTCGTTAAAGAGATACAAAACCATTTAGTTCCAATTTAGCTTAAATAGGTTCTTTATTTAAGTAATTTAAAAGTACTTTCAATGTATTTTATTGTCAAGTAAAAATAAATGTCTTTTATTAATATGTCAAACAATATTCAATTACTTTATTTTTTATTTAGTAAACTATATTTTATTTATATTAACTCAATTAAATTGAAGTAGCTGTGCCCGACTACGCATAACTCTATCATTAAATTAATAATCAAAAGTGGATGATATTATAATTGATAAATAATACTCCCTCTATTCCTTTTACTTGTCTTTTTTAGCCTCAATTTTTAAGCTTCAAAATACTGTCATTTCTAGCATCACAAATATATTACATACTAATTAGTAAAATCTACTTTCTAAACTAAGTCTACCAATTAACAAATAGTATTATTTACTATATTAAAAGATTCGATTATCTACTATACTATACGAGTATAATTTACTAATACTATTGTTTTCTATACTATACAAGTATAATCGACTAATACTATTGTTTACTATATTAGGAGATCCGATTAATTTACTATACTAATATAATCTTCTAATACTATCGTTTCAATTCAAGTATCACGATATTATCATATTCAATTACTTTTCTATACGAATGTAATCTACTATTACTACATTTTCGATTAAAGTATCACTATAGTATGAGATACGATTAAATTATAATATACTATTACTAATGTATTGCTAAAAACGTTCACAATATTATAAGATTGATTAGCTTATACACATAAAATATACTATTAATAATGTTTCAATAATATTATATATGGAGTATACTGAGTATAACAGTTTACTTCATCGATCCATTATCGAAGTTTAATTAAAGAGAAAACCAACAATATAGTTACATGTCATAAATAATAGATATAACGAGTCACACTTGAGTATTACTAGTTTAAAATAAATAATATATATATATATAATCTACTATTATCGGTGATTACTATATAATCTAATATACAAATAATTTAATAGTACAATCGTCTACCATGTGAGTAATGTAGTAGTACTATATTCTACTATATGAGTAATGCATTTATACACTATAACTAACACATTTTTTATGTATTGATGATTATTATAAATTATACTTTATTATTATTATATATCATATTACGAGGATTATAATCCTGATTATTATTATAATCCTTGATTTATACAATTATAACTTGATTATTATTATTTCACTAAAATATCAATATTATGAAGTTTGATTAAAACTACTGCTTAGCCTGCTTCCTACTATCATTTCTATTAAAGTTTAACGATAATAATAATTACTTGCATAATATAATTCCTAATTACTCTTCAAACCTCAAAACTCTCTATTAGATGACTATATTGCCCCTCGATGAAAATCCAGAAACACTACACTCAAAAGTAAGGTGAGGGATAAAATAGTAATCCAATACCAAAACAATAGCACTAAGTAAACTAAATGTAGAAAACCCTACCCCCATTTGATGCGCAGCAGCTTGAGGTTTCGGCTTCTTCCCTCCATTCTTTTCCTTACCCCCTTCTTCCCTCTATTCTTCACGAAAGCCTGATGTCGATAAGGCTTGATTTTTAACTGTCTCAGATTTCATATGAAATTGGAAATTGTATTCATTGGTTTTTCTGTTTCCTTGTATTGATTTAGTGTTTTAATTGTATTGGGTTTTAGGGTATGTTTTGAATTGGGATTTTAATTGTATTAATATCTTCAGATTTTAGATTAATTTGGATTTTATTGAATTGGGTTTAAGGTTTTCATGATTTTTGATTTTAGTAATTGATTTAAGGGTTACTGTCTGATTTCAAAATAGTTGAATTCAGATTTTTGCTTTGAATTTAGTGTTTTTAATTAAATTGGGTTTAAGGTTTTCAGATTTTTGGTTTTAATAATTGATTTGAAAGTTTATTCGAACTGATTAGGTTTAGTTAAATTCAGATTTTTGCTTTGAATTTAGTGTTTTAATTGAATTGATTTTTTAGGGTATGCTTTGGATTGGGGTTTTAATTGTATTATGATCTTCAGATTTTAGATTAATTTGGGTTTTAATTGAATTGGGTTTAAGGTTTTCAGATTTTTTGGTTTTAATAGTTGATTTTAGATTGATGTTCGAATTCGACTGGATTTTGTTCCTGAATTTAATATGGGTTCATTTAACTTAACCTGAATAATTCGAATAGGATTCGAACCGTATCCATCCCTAATGTAATCCCATAATAACGCACTAGATTCGAATGTATTATTATTATATTTTGTTAGGCAATTAATGGTCGCTTTGATTTATATTTACCACGTGTCCCATTTTGATCATCTATGTTTCGAAGGTGATAACACCGATTCCTATTTCTCAATGAGAATGCCTCAAGCCCTGGTTCTGACTCACCAACTTGCTCTGGCCTGTGTCGTGACTTCCTTTTCCAAGTGATGGCTTATACCCGGTCTAGACCGTTTGTTTCAATTATTTTCTGTGTTTCTGATGTATATATTATGTATACAATTAGTAGATTTTCACTGCTTTCTTTTTCAGACTTTCTGTTCAATTGGAGATTAATTCATATAGTTTTCTACTTAATACTTTCAATTGTATTTTGTATATTATCACTTTAATCGAAATGAACAGTTACCCAATATTCTCGAATATCCAATTATTGAATTCGGATTCGAATATTAAATTATGATTCGAAAACTATTCGATTCCTATCCACCCTACTCATATTTTTTCATTTGTATTACGTGAACCTTTGATAATTGTATTGGTTTCTGGTTCTAAAATGTCTGATGTAAGATTTTAGAGGTTTGAAGTGTCTCTTATACTTTCGTTGTTATGTTTTCGATTTCATCAGATGTCGATCTTCGAGTACAATGGGAGTGCCCTGGTGGCGATGGTGGGGAAGAATTGCTTTGCGATTGCGAGTGATAGGCGGCTTGGTGTTCAGCTTCAAACAATTGCCACCGATTTTCAGAGGATCTATAACATCCATCCCAAGCTTTTCATTGGCCTCTCTGGTCTTGCTAGCGATGCTCAAACTCTGTATCAACGTCTTGTCTTCCGCCACAAATTGTATGAGCTCCGCGAAGAGAGAAATATGAAACCTGAGACTTTTGCTAGCCTGGTGTCTGCAATTCAATACGAGAAAAGATTTGGTCCATACTTCTGCCAACCTGTAATTGCTGGATTGGGAGATGACGACAAGCCCTTCATTTGCACCATGGACGCTATTGGAGCCAAGGAACTAGCAAAAGACTTCGTGGTAGCTGGTACTGCATCTGAATCCCTGTATGGTGCATGTGAAGCAATGTTCAAGCCTGACATGGAAGCTGAAGAGCTGTTTGAGACCATCTCTCAGGCATTACTTTCATCTGTCGACCGTGACTGCCTGAGTGGCTGGGGAGGACATGTTTATGTTGTAACACCCACGGAAGTTACGGAGAAGATCTTGAAGGGAAGAATGGATTAATACTTCTAAGAGCCCCATCACTTGAAGGTCTATGTAGACCATCTGCATTTCTTTCTGGTGATGATAAATAAGCAAACAGCTGTGTCGTTAGCTTTGTGGTATTTTTATGGCAATGCCTACTCTGTTTCTATGCACATGTGTCCCAGAAATGTTATGAACTTTCACTCTTTTACCTGATGATTGTATCCAAAAACATAGGATCAGAATGGTGCTAGTTTCACTCTTTTACCTGAAAATTGTTATCTTTACGCGCCAGTTACAGATTTGTTAATATATGTCTATGTCCAAGCCTGTAGCTGCAGATTTGTTGGTCGATGCTGGATTGGGTAATGGTTTCGTTTTGTAAAAGGAGGTGATTTTATCATTTGTGTAGTTTTTTTGTTGTTTATTTGAATGTTTTCTTTGTGGGAGAATTTTTTGGTTTTTTTTTGGATTGCAGATTTGTTTGAAGATGGTAGTTTTGAAACATGATCAATGGTTAGCTGTATTTTTTGTTGGTTGAAATTGGATTGGTTATCAGTACTTTGGTTTTGTCGAAATGGGGCATTTGTATAGTTTTTGTTGATTGATATATCGTTAGCTTTGTGGGTGGACTTCTTTTTTTTTTTGGGATTGCAGATTTGTTTGAAGATGGGTAGTTTTGTTGAAGCCTGATCAATTGCTAGCTGTATTTTTTTTGGTTGGTTGAAAGTGGATTGGTTTTGTCGAAGGCGGTGATTTTGGCATTTGTATAGTTTGTTGAGTATATTCTATTGTTATCTTTGTGGGATGATTTCTTGGTTCTTTTTCGGATTGCAGATTTGTATGAGGATTGATCAATAGTTAGCTGTTTTTTTGTTGGTTGAAATTGGATTGGTTATCAGTGGTTTGGTTTCGTCAAAGGCAGTGATTTTGGTCTTTTCTTTGTATAGTTTCTGTTTCTTATTTCGTCGTTTGCTTTGTGTGGCTAGCCTTTCTTGTTTCGTTTTCTATGGCAGATTTGTTTAGAGATATGTACGTTTGACGCCTGATTGATGATTTGCTGCAGTATTTGTTGGATTTGAGTTAGTTGGCTGTCTTGTTCGGTTTACCAATTTTTGCTACTCTAAATCATCTCCGATTTTGTTATTTTCTTCTATTAAGGATTTCAATTTGATTAATCTCCGACTACAATATGATAGTATTAACAATACCTTTTATTGAAGAAGAATATCTCTGCCTTTGGAGTCTTGATTATATCAATAGGCTACTTTGGCTAATTTAATCGAGGTCTTCCGGACTCAGTGGTTTGGTACTCTGTTATTCTATGGTTTTTTGCATATCGGTAGTTTTTGTTTCTTTTTTGGGTTTCAGATTCTTTTGAGGATGGAAAAGTTTGAAACAAAAATGGATTGCTTTACGGACTTTTGTTCCATCAAAGGCGGTGAATTTTGCTTTCGTGTAGTTTCTATTGATCCCTTTGTTGTGTGGGTTTTGTTTCCCTTTCAGTTTCAGATGAGTATGTCCAAATCTGGGTCTGGGAAGCTAAAAATCTTGTTTGTTGAGGAGATTGGAATCTTTGATCGTGTTGTGATTTGTTCGGTTTCTCTAATTTCTGTTACGTTTCACCTTAAATATGAGTGTGTGCGGGGGTTCCTAGGTGCATTGTTTTGCAGATTTTATATGTTGCTGGTACAGTGTTGGTTAGCTGAGAACATCGGTTTTGGGGTTGGCATAAATTTTCCCTTCTCTGTTTTTTGGATGTATTCCTTATTTCTGATGGTATTATGTAGTGGGGGTTAATGTGGTCTTGTGCAGATCCTATTTGATTGGATTTGGTTTTGGTTCAAAGTGATTATATATACTATTGATGGTGAGGTTGCATAAGGATGCATATATTAGTAATGGTATCCACTGTCTTTTCTTGATCAATTTTAGCATTAGCGTCTCTGTGTTATGCAGGCTTTGCAATGGATTGTTCTGCTGGGTAGTGTGGATTAGTTGAGATTGTCTAGATTTACTCTGGTTTGTGTTGCTTCACATTCTGATCCATATATTGTTTTGTGTGTGTTACTGTCCATCGGTTGTGATTGCTACTTGTATCTTGCTCTGCTTCTTGATGTTACTTCTGAATATGTTTATGCGTGTGTATGTTACTGAGTGGTATGTTGGATTGTACCTAATCTCAATCACATCCTACACATTCTTCAGTATTCATCAAAATTATGGCATATCACACATATTTGTATTGGTCGTGTGTGGTTTCAGATGTCTCATATCAGTTGTGTGGACTGTGTGGTTTCTCCTTCTTTACTCATAAATGGCAGGGATACAGGGAAGTCTAATGGATTATCTAACAAGGAGTCTTTCAACTATTACTCATGAAGGCAGTGATATCTACATCTCGACTTCTCTTGGTAATTCTTCTTGTTTAGCTTCTCCTTGTGGTTCTAGTTATGGTTGTTAATTTGTTTGTAGATGTCATGCTAGAAGCTTCACTAGTGGTTGCGTTTTTGTCGGTCATCTGCAGCGCTTACAGCTCTGCCGGTTGAGAAGTAGTTTTGAGGATCGTCTTCACCAACATGTTCTTTCTACATATCTTGGGTTTTGTTGTCTTGTTACTCTTTCCAATTATGAATATCAAACATACAATACTACACGTTGAAAAATTGAGAGAATTTTTAAAATGATCTCAGATAATATGTATAAATTATATTTTAGTCTCAATAAATGTTTGGTATAATGCAATGGTTGGCTTATAATGGTATAAAACAAGACTTTTTAATTCATATACAATATCATGTTAATTTAAAAGGAAAAGTTTAGATACACTATACTTTTTGGGCTAAACGTAATTTTCAATACTTAATATTTATCGGTGCCAGACTTTAGTGCCCTATATTAATAAAAGATGTGTATTTTGGTCCTTCTTCGTCAAAATTTAATTTTTCCATTAAAAGATGGATTAAAAAGTCACATATTTCAGATCAATTATAAGAATTATTTTTATGCACTAAATATTTATTAAAAAGTAAAAATATCATTTTACACATATTATCTAGGTAAATATTTTAGTGAATATCTCTTTAAATATTACTACTAATCATAAATAAATTGACAACTCCTAATGATGTTATCTACGCTGTTCAAGTTTTGTTTGAAGTTGAAGTTTGCATTACTTCAAATAAAATTACTTCCAAATCATTCGCACATAAATTAAGCGAAATAAAAAACTACCAAAAAGACAATAAAAATATAAAATATTAATTGAAACTATATTTTGTTAGTTGATAATTTAATAACAAAAAGACATTAAAACGTAAGATAATTTTCTACGTTAGAAAAGACAAATAATTTAAAATAAAAAAAAATTGATTGTTAGAAAAAGACAAAAAATAGAATGGAGGAGTATTATTTAATGAAAATGACCATTTATATTTTACAAATATATATAACCTAGACATTGATAACTTTGAGACGTACTCTATCTTAAGCCAAATTCCGAACTTTCCAAGTACTATTTGTGTAATTATCATGATGATAATGTTTTGCACTAATATACCAATTATTTAATTGTAGGATCATATATACTCAACATTTATTATAATACTGTAATATCAAGAAGGAAGATTTTTTTCAAGATTATTCCTAACATTTATTTTATGTTTTGTATATATAGAAATTGAGTTCTACCCTAGGGAAATAAAGATGAAGATGGAAGGTTACATATCTCTTAGTTTATCAATAGTTACACCGCCCGACTCTCGTGATTAGGAAGTTAATGTCCATGGTACCAGATTCAATCAATTCAAGGATGAATATCTTTAGTGCGAGGTATGTACGTGACTTACCACGCGTTCGACATACTCGGGGGCGACATTTATTCCGATATATTTAAATATAATTATTTTCGACGGAAGTGAAAGATAACATTACTATTGTCCAGCGTAAATGTTTTGGATCACGCTAAACTTTTTACAAAACTGCTACTTATTACTTAAGGTGTTTATTATTGTAGTTGATGGAGGAGTCTTTTCATTTTCACACTCTTAGAACTAAAATCGGAGATAACAAGTTATTGCCAATCTCGACCTCCCATAACTTTGTAATGATATCTTGTTAAAGATTCTTGTATTTTGGTGTTGAAATATATGTATATTAACAAATCCCAAAATGCTTTTGTTCAGCGTGTGGACTTATCGAATCTTACTTGAAGCGTACTCTACACTTGGAAGATAGAAGACTACTTAAAATTGACATGTTTACTTAGATACATATATAACTCGCCTAAAAGACACAATTTGGTACATAAAAACTTCCATTTCATTATTATTGTTTCTTATATTGATGATTCGATCTGGGGCTGACTAGCTGTGATTCTAATAATATATTATTATTATTCAGAATATTTTTATCTAATTTTTTTTGATTTAATTATAACTCTATAATCTAATCTAAAATACATCAAAAAAATAGAAATTTAGTCATTTATTAATATGCCTTATGTAGACAAGCTTAAAATTTACTTAATTAAATTTAAAGAAAACTTTAATTTAAGAGGGATTAATAAACACCAGCGTCATCTGCAGACACGTGAGATTTAGATTTCGATCTAACTCTAATTAAAAATCATAATTTAAGATTTTCGATATTTTAGCCACCCGAAATTAATTAAAGTGATAAAATTAGGCGATCATTAATTAAAATCTAATATATACCCACATATGATTATGTGACATTTAAATAAAGATTCTCTAAATTTTAGCTTGATTTAATAATAAAATTGGACAGAAAATCTAATAAAACGATTTTCCTTTGACAAACAGACTGAAATCTGAGGTCCGATAAAAGTTAATAAAAAATAGTAATATTTACCCAAAAATCAAAGGCGGCGCATGAGTATTCTCCAAGAAAGTCGACTTTTTTTATAATATATTATTATTTTATTAAATATCCGATTTATCTCGCATTCGCTTAAAATCAATCTAAGCATCAGAATCCAACTAAAACGATCAACAATCAAGAAGTTCTCGAAGCCTATATAAACCCTCCTTGTTCGAAAATAACATCCCCGAACACAATAAAAAAATACAATAAAAAGTCGAGATAATTTAACATGCTAACAACTCGCTATGCATTTCATAAAAAACCTTGAAAATTGTTGTTTTTCGTATAAAACTATCATGATCACCAGTTAAACATTGAAATCACTTCAACCCGCAGTTTAAATAGGCGCTTAATCAAGAACGGAGAAAGTTAACACAAAATTCTTCAACTCCATCACCAAAATATTCGCTAATATCAGAACAAGGTTGGAATTACCTAAAACTAAAGAATTTCAAAGATGCCAAGACCAAAACTGGATGCTTAATCCGATCATCTGTGATCTCATGCAAATAAAGTAAAACTACAGGATTAAGCCTCAACAAATTCTGTAGGAAATCATAGGTGGTGATAGTGTCGCACAACCCCTGCCTCGCCTATCAGAAACACGGAGTGTTGTGCCTAAAAGACCCCTCGACAAAGACAAGCATATCCTCTTAACAAGACAAGCATATCCTCTTACAAGAATAACACTCAAGCTCCCCATTGCCACCCGAACTCGCCCACAGATTTGCATCACTGCTACGCCCTCGACACGCAGTACCCAAATCAAGTCTAAATACCACGACCCAAGTCTAAAGACCACGATCAAGCTCCATGACAACATACTTATATATTAGTTAAGGCTCCCTGCCTCTTATTCATATCCAAAGCTCGTTAATCAAACTAAGTTCTCAAGTCTCTATCCCAACTAGATCACTGATCCAGTATCCTATCCAAGTATCACATAACTGCCCAAGATAACCAAATTTCCATACAAGAGGCGCCTCAAACCAAGACTAGTCCAAATCAAGTCCAAAACTACATTAAATCTAAAGTTCAAAGATCTCAAGAAATAAGAATCCGTTATAATATCGATAATGAACCACACCCATTTGATAAATTATTTATGTACCTAGAAGGATTTAGGGTTTTATTGTATTGATGCGCATATATTATAAATAATAAAATCTTTCTAGAAGTTACACCTTACACCAAAAACAAAAAAATAAGGGCACATAATTTTAAACTAAGTTGACTTGAACTTTTTCTCTTGCTTATCACTTGGAACTTTCTACAATTTTCCAGGAAGTGTAGTTGGAAAAAAATCTTGAAAGGTGATGAATTGATAATGATTGTTAGGTTTTTTGTTTTTAAGAATGTTATTTGGAAAATGAAACGTGAAGAATAAGAATTTTAAAGTGGATAATTAGAGGAAGGAAACGTATTATTTGTTAGTTGTTAGAGTAAATATAGGTAAAAAATTATTGTAGTTAGCTGAGGAAAATATGTGACTTTTAAAGTGCGTAATGAAAGTGAGGAAACGAATTACAGTACTTGTTTGAGCATATTCTTGCTCGTCTTCTTTGAATATAATCTAAAACGTTTCCTTCTCTAGAGTAAGTAGCCGAGGAAAAAAAATTGAGCATATTCTTGCCGAGAAATTTGGCAAAATACCACGAGTCAACGGTAATATTTGACTAGACACACACATTATCTTTTTTATTTGAAGAATACCACAATTTGGTTTTGAAATTACTATTATACCCTTCATTAAATAATAACCTATCTCTTTCCTTTCTTCTTCATTAGTTATCTTTTCACTTTCTATTTTCAACACAAAACAAAAATCACTTCTCTCACTAAAAATCCATAACATAAATCCTCAATTCTTTGTCCAAAATATTGAAAATAAAAGTTATATCATTGTACTTTCTTATATGGAGTATACTACATTATAATCAATTATTATAAGTTATAATACATTACGATACATTATAACATATTATAATTTAGTAAATTGTACTATAACTAGTATAATCTATTTTTATCGATACCGATATAAAATTTTTAAATGATTTATTTTCTGAGGTTACTTTAGGGCATTGAATTACATTCTCCAAAATTTTATCTATGAGTTAAGACGCGAACCGCATGCGTGCTCTTTTGCATGATCGTTGTGAATTCGACACAAATACGCATGCAAAATAATAACTTCAACACAATAAATATTCATAAAAATTCATAACATCCATAATAATCCACAAACATCCATAATTGTTTAAAAAGTAACCGCTAATCATTCACTTAACAAATATTAGAATCAAAAGAAACAACGGGCGCTTCAAAAAATTTCACTATCAAGAACCTTCTTGAATGTGAAGTTTCCATCGGGAGTCTTAACCACTTAAGCAAAAAGTCAACAACGAGCTTTCATCGCCCTTGAAATTTCAAATCATAGGATGCGCATCGCCCTTTACAAGCATAGAATCCACAATACAGCCATTTGGTTATTTGGACATCCACCATGTTGTTGACCTCGAACCTCGACATCTTTCATAATCACAAAAAAACATCAAAGTTAAAAAATAAAAGATTAATCAAGTATACTCAATTGTAGTAACTGATAATATCTTATATTGCATTAAATAATTGATTATAATGTAGTATAATCTTTTATATTGAGGTAAAGTATATTATAATATCAGGTAAAGATACTATAAATGTGATATAATCGGACATAATGTGTTATAACGAGCATATCAGATTATACTTTAGTTATACCTAATTATATGGTTATGTATTTGTATTATACTCAATTATAACAGTTATATCGCCTTTATGTTTAATTATAATATACTATAAAGTATACTAGTGCGTTATATCAAAATATTCCTAATTATAATGCATTATAACATAACATAAGACCATAAAAAGTAAGTCAACATGTCAATATTAAAAAAATCAACTTGTTAAAGAAAACACAAATAACAACCACAAAACTCAAATAACACAAACGAATAAAACACGTATCCGTAAAAATATAGTTTTAATTCAAAACCTTTTATTTAAATTAGTAAAATTCAATTTTTTGTTTAAAAAACTCAAAACTCCAAATAACTTACACAAAGAGCACACATATGTTAAAAAATATAATTTTTGGAATGGTAGCATACAAAAATTTGAAGAAAATAATTCCCTTTTTACCACTAATGATTACTTACAAATTTTTGGAGTTGTAATTCACATTTGAAGTCTTTAGAAGAAAAGATGAAAATTTAGAGAGATAAAGATAGCGGGAGAGGAGAGGATTTTTTAGCAGATAAAGCTAATATAACGAAGCGATTAAAGTAAACGAGTGCATCTGTGAAATATATAAAGGTTAGGTATTTTGTAGAGTACGGGGCATAGGGTATAGGTCGATCATGGTATTTCGTCAAATTTCTATTTCGGCCCATCTTGAATATAATCTTTCCTTACAACAAAGCTGAGGAAAAAATTGGTCAGACGACGGTGAATCGAACCCGCTTCCATTGGCATTCTTACCTCTTACCATCGGGGATACTTGATACTTTAGCTGCATCCCCGGGACTACACCTAATAGATACCACGTGACTGGCCCGCTCGGGTCCTACTTTTATTACCAAATTAAT
The DNA here is from genome assembly GCA_019722365.1 of Lithospermum erythrorhizon. Lineage (NCBI taxonomy): Eukaryota > Viridiplantae > Streptophyta > Magnoliopsida > Boraginales > Boraginaceae > Lithospermum > Lithospermum erythrorhizon. Next base: position 27,858 of record JADFUC010002139.1, on the reverse strand, counting down.
GAACAATACAATGAATACCAATAATATAAGTATGGTTTGAATCATTTGTATGAATATAGTCAAAGTTGGATAGTATTCATTTGTGTGTTTAAAGTATCAATAATCAGAAAGAATACTGTGATGGTTCTAATATTTATTTTGTCTATAATGAAACTTCTAAGTTTCTTCATGTCTGGGAAATTGTTACTTCCACCAAAATGGTTTGCTTATGATACAGGAAATGCTTTCGCTTCCTTTCACCAGATGGCTCAGAATGATAATATAGAGCTGGATACTAAATTTAAGATGCGAATTTTAGAACATTACTCTGGAAAAAGTGAAGAATATGAAGGTTAGTTGCATAATCCTTAGCTTCATCTATATGCTTTCTATTAGATAAGTTTCTCTACTAACATTTTTTTTTTCAAAACTAATAATAATTGACTTAAATGTTTGCAGCTAATTGCAAATTTTATTATGGAAGTAAAGCATATGGTTTCCCAGGATTCTTGTCCTTTGATAAGTTGAATGATCCGTCAATAAGCATACAGTTAAATAACATTCCTCGATCGCTGGGAGTTGAAATTTGCAAATTCCCGATAACCCCATGTTTCAACGGATGGAAATTGATTCGAGACGTTTTAATTATTCAATTTTTATGATGTTAATGACGGGCGACCTATGCTCGTTTATGAACCGTGACGCAACATCTGCTCGAGTAAAAGTAACTCGCACACACCCCAAAGCAATAACAATTTGGGACGATCAATAAAAGTTTGTTTGGTTTGATGTAATAAGTCTCCATAATTAGAAATAGATGGCATTATTCTGTTCATTTTAGCCATTTTGGGGTAATTCATGTGATGAATTTCGAGATGTGTTAAAACCATTTTCAGTGGTTTTGGCTGATTTGGCCTTGAATTTTATTTTTTTGCATGAGTGTCTTTGTTCTCAATAAATTTGTAGTTGTAAATTTAATAGCTGAACAAACCATTTGTCCATACCTAATCGGCGAGCTTTAAGAGTCAGCAAAGTGTATGTAAAGGGGTAGGTTGAAGATGAAGAAAATAGTGCTAATTTTTTGGCTGCAGATAGACAAATTATATGAGAGCAGTGCGTGTTTGTGCCTAACAACAAGATGTCATGGATTTTTAATAAATGGTCAAAGTATTACTACTTTGCCAATTTTCTCCAAGAGAATGGTGGGTCTAAAAAATAATAAATGGGCCGTTTGGGCAGTCTCCTTCACAAGTGTGCATTGGCCATTGGGCGTTGATGGCGACGGCCCAAGCCCACCTTTTAATTGGGAATGGAGACGTTAAATATGAATTCAAATTCAGTTTGATTTTGTAATTCGTATTGATAACTATATTTGTTAATCCTGAATCGAATTCTGCTGAATCGAATAGAAATTTGCCCGGGTAAACATGATTTTATTTGGATTCTATTCAATTTTATCCGGTTCATTTTCGATTTTATTCAATTTAATTTCGATCCAATTCTATCTTATTCGGTTTTTTCGAAATCATGATTTATTTTGAGTCAATTCGAATTGGTTTTCAAACTAATTATCCGAGAATATTTTGATTCGATTGTTCAAATTGAGAGTATGAGTTTTTTCAACCTTTTAGGAGTCAAATTTGTAGTGGAAAGTTACGGTTCATTAAACTTTTTTGTTCATTTTTTATAGTTTTTATAATTTATTATTTTGGTAAATTTTAGGTCATGCGTACTATTTCCTTATAGAAAATCCTTTACATTCAATTATGTGAGCTTATTTTTACCTTTTAGGTAATCTGAACCAATTTTTTTAACAAATTTTGGTACACATATGACATACCAATTAGGTCCATATCATAATTTTACTGATTTTTTTAATGAATTTTTTAAATTTTACCATTTTAGAATAATATATTTTAGTAATATGTATTATTTTGACATTAAAATTAAGTACATATATTAGCATTAATGAATAACAAGGAGCTGGGGATTTGGTGTAGTGATTTCAGTTGTAAAGATAGAAGACAAGGTTCAATTCTTTGTCGCTAGAGTTTTTTAAAGAAAAGGAAAAAAAGGTACTAACATGTGAAAGATAATTACAGACCAAAATTTAGTCAGTACGGTAACCATAAAATACTTCATTAATGCATAGTCATGGCACCGGACGCTGCCCGAGGTATCTCAGCAAGCCTGGCGACCGATTTTGTGAATTCATTTCCGCCGCTTTTTCCATTAATCAAGAATCTTTCGTAAAAACGATTTTGAGGCTTCAAAAAATTCAAAAATTTGGGATTTTTCTTGAACATCAACAATATCATTATTGAATTAATGCCCAAGGGAATTTTATCAAAACACTTCTAGTTTTTCTGATTAACCCAAAACAATCCGCAAATTAAAACTAATTTTCTGGAGAATTTTATCAAAAACACTTTAGTTTTTCGATTAAGAACACATTTACTTCGTGAATTTTCTCAAATTTAAACCTCACTTTAAAATCTAAATGATTTTAATTTCAAATTAAAAATGCAAATTAATTAATTTTAATCCCTTCAACTACGAACAATTAAATAAACTTCAAATCATCAAAATCAATACATGAAATGATGATTCCAACCATGCGAAATATATATAAATGGATTGATTTTTTTTTCATATTATATATTCATCAATCAATTTACAAATCACGAACAATCAAATTAACTAACAACTACGTCAACACACAATCAAATTAGATAAAATGAGTATCAAACTGAGAAGCCTCGAGGCCAATTGTTAGAATCTAGTATGAATTTCATTTGTGATAAACACCAAATTCATATCCCTTGATCCTCAAAACGAGAAAATATCTAAAACACATACCAACAATTACGAATAACGTAACACTTACGTTGATGCCAATGGAAGCTCATCAACACATTCTTTCTCACAAAACCCTCCTTTGAATTCCACTAAAGCACTTCAAACCAAATGTCAGACACCTAGAAAATGAATCCTAAGATTCATGCTTATTGTGAACATTGTTGATTGATGAAAAATTAGAAGAATTTTCAATTTTCCCCTGATATTTTCACTACATGTGGTGTTAAAATGAGGAGTTTTTGCTTCTTTCAGCCCATGAAAACACGATGAAAACTCTAAATAAGCTTGTACTTTTATATAGTGTCAAACCTAAAGTTCTCAACCGAATAGCTTTAATGAGCCAACCCGTTAAATTTAATTAAACCGTTAAGTAAAATCAAACACTAACAGTTAGCACAGTAACTACCAAGCACACAGTTTCATCAATTAACTAATCGACTAATTACTTAATTCTAGTCTATCCAATTTATATTTTATATCAATGTAAAAATCCTAATTGAGAATATCGCTGATTACAATCAACCTCATTCAGTTAAATGTAGTTTAATTCATACATGAAATATAATCCAACGTCATCAGATGCGAAGGCTATCTTGTGCTCGTATATATGAAGTCAGAGCACAGTCATGAACACTAATTGTATTATTATAATTATTCTAGTAAGATCAAAGTGCAATCGCTTCTATAAACCCCTTAAATTATCAAGTAGAACCCAAACTAGTAATATACAATTACTAAGCAAAGTAACACTAAGTTCCAAAGAATCACATTTAACCAACCTGTAAAATGAATTACACATCATGAACAGCATAATAAAAGCGGAATCAATTCTCATCGATTTCCCAACACTCCCACTCTTGCTCCTTGATGATTACCTACACCTTTTCGATCATGGCCCTGAATAGGTTAACCATAAGAAGTGTGTCGCGAAACACCCACAACTTTCTTTACTCAGTAATAACTGGCCAGCATTTATGGCGCCCCATAAACCAATCAAGCACTAACCGCATGAGAGTCTCGGCATCTTTATATCAAGGATCTGAGCAAATCCCTCCTGGCATCAACATCTATCAGAGATTTCACCGCGCGAATTCAACATACGCCGGTTATAATCCCCATGGCGTACGTCGGCCATACCAAAGCAATGCAGCTCATATAACACAGAGAAGTTACATCGTGAGGTTCAAGAATGTCGGAATCCAAAATTCTAAACAAATATCATAGACACAGATATGCCATTTCTTGGTGAATCTGCTTCGGTCATGCCTCCCCAACACTGCACCGGCACCCCACGGTATCACATCTAGTCCTCAGAAAGCAACATGATCAATCTTGATCACTAATCAAAAACACCATGTTAGTCATATAATGCTGACGCCTAACTATCCCAGATCGACCAAGGCCTCTTTGGCTATCCTATGTTTCTAGGCTCGAAGAGGTAATCAATAATCATGTTGCCCTATAGAAACATGACTAACCTGTGTGGATTTAACTTTTCACTAATGAGATATAATACATGTATATATTATATATTTCAACGGCATGTGAAATAAATAACGGGTAACTATATGAACTAATCACGTATTCATGTGTTTAGTTATCAACGATTAAAACACAACGAACTTTTGTTTTAATCAATTATTTAACTTATTTAGAAAGTGAATGAACTAGCTCCTACCGAATCTCACAATGCTCAGCTCCTTCATAAAGCTCAGAAAACCCAAAATTCTTGGGTTGAATCGCATAGGGAAGGATCTCTAACTCAGACGATGCTTTTAAATCCATTAAGACAGAATCCTTTAAGCTTCAGATAAACTTCAGGTCATTTCAGACATGTAAAGCAAAGGATAGTGATTATAGTCACATTCTTTTATGTACTACTTTCAAAGTTGTGTTCTTTTACATTCATCAACCCTGGCCTCACAACCAGAAATCATCGATGACTAAGATTATCCCGACATAGTCACGCACGACTATGATCAAAATGGGTTTCAAATCCATTTCGATCATTTCCAGTAGGCTATAAATATTAAGGTGTTAAACACAACTTTCTTATTAATGATATTATTTTAATAACATTACCAACAAAAATGGGATTGATCTGTCGTTGTAATAACAGTTCAGCTTCCTTTAGTTTACTTACCTATATACACTAGACCTTCAATTCTATTGTGGAAATTCTTGGCTAATAGCTTTCATATGGTACAACTGCCCATAATGCTACTATCACATTCGGCCATGTCAAGATCAACAACCCGATCCATTCCATGAACTATATTTACCTCTATTCTCTTAAAGTACAATGCTGATTCTGAACTGTGAATACCTTTAGTAAAACTTCACACCCAATCACTTGAATCATACGCCGAGTGAAGCTGCTGTACAACACATATCTTTACAGAATTATATTACTATGTAATAGATCAACCACTCCTCACACGCGAGGCCCTTTAATTGAAGCGGATTGTAATTTCAATGAAGAGTTTTTGGTCATTAATGTTAGTAACTGCCTATTTATAGAATTTAATCTATTATATATGTCAATCACCTCGAAGCCTATGACATTCTTAAACTTAACAAGCAAATGTCATGCAAGCATATATATAATGTGATCCACAGCATGGTTACATATGGAATAAGTTCACAAATATAAGTAGTCTGATCTATTATACCTTTTTAAGGTTGTAGAAGCATTCTTTCCATATTTAGTGTATAAAAACTTCATTATGAATATTCTACCTAAATCCTTTATGAACTCATGTCTTCTTCATCACTTCGATTCTTATCGATTTTCATCAGTGTTGGGAGGAATATAACTCCATTATATTCTAAATCTTAAGCTTTACAACTTTAGATCTCTGTGTAGTAGAGAGTCTTTTTTACATTCTCGCTGAGATGGAGTTCCAATAACAATGTCAAGTATCCATCTATCGCCGATCATTACTTAGGAACATTCTTTGGATACCTACAAATTCACATATATAACTTGTGGAAAGAATACAGAAAAGTTTGAGTTAAATATATATAATAACCAATGAATATGTTTAATCTTTGGTTTCTCAACCAAATGTATGATTAAACGCCATTCATGACTCCGATTGCTCATTTCACAGAATACATTGTTAGCTTCACGATTCACCATCCGTGAAAGTACAGAACGGGTTTTACTCCCCGGCTTAATCACCATCCGTAAGATAAATGTAGCTTTATACTCAACCCATGTATTCACATCTTATTTTGATTTAAATGACCTCAAGTCATTTATTGGAGTATTATTTATTCATGTTGTTTATTTGTATCACCGCATTTAGCTTAAATGCATCAAGAGTGATGTCCCCGAGCAACCGGCGTTTAATATCGATTGGTAAATTTCCTACGAGCCACTCTGGAATGCATTCAAGTCACATATTTATTTCCACTATTTGTACTTCATAATGAAGACTCTATATGTACAATAAATTGCAACATTATAGTGGATGGAAATAAATACCAGTTTCCTTCTGGTTATGTACAAAAATGACTTAATATCAACTTTGGATCTGAGTTAAATTATGTCTACTCCAAATATTATAATATTTCAACTTATCCTATACGAGACGCTTCAAAGTTTGTTTATCAAACACAACTCTTGAGCTTGCCTCACAAATAATACGAATAAATTAATTTAGCCGCAGTGCAGCTAAACCTTGACAGAAATTATTTCACTTTTTGTGTTTCAAATTATTAAAAAAAACAATCCTTACTAGATTACTCAACTAATAATACATCTAAGGTTTAATGAATTATTCAAAGATCTCATCCATTTGTGTTTTAACTCATTAACACCTCTGAATTAATATCTTTACCAAGCACGTTTTAAGATTAGAATGATGTCTCATTCTTCGATGATATATCATTTATATCGATTGATACTGACTTGGGGAACTGATAGTATTCATATGGTCCTTTCCATACCCTTATCAACTCTGATATATCATCTAACACTCCAAATCTTCAGAATTAACCTAGCAAACATACAAACTTAATTTAGACTGGGCCGAACCTCCCACTAAGTCTAAGTAAGAAAGGATCAGCTCATCTTCTCCAAGATTATACCCAAGTCTGTTCGAGTCATTATCCATAGTATTAGTTCAGAATTCCGTTGTTGTTCAAGGTGTCCTTTAAAGAAGAGTAGAGTAATGTTTCCTCAATCAAGAGTGTAGTAATGGTCCTTTTCAAGCGGCCCCTTCACAAACCCTCCTCAATTCCAAATTTGAGCACTTCAAATGCAAATGTCAAAGGCTAAACACCCATATGCCGAACTTGCCATTTGCCATAACATTGTTGATTGATGAAAATCGCAAAGAATTTTCATTCTTCCCTTGATATTTTCAAATATAGAAAGAAGAAACGGGAGAGGCTTTTGTTTTTCATTTCATTAAGAGTGATGATGAAACCTTAATAAAGTTTCACTTATATGTTAACCCCAAAGTTCTAAACTAATAGCTTAATGAGCCAACCCAGTAAATTTAATTAAACCGCTAAGCAAAATCAAACACTAACAAGTTGTTAATAGTAACCAACAAGTTACTAACAAGCTCATTCAATCATCGAATTAATTCAATTGACTAATTAATTAATTCTATTTCATCCAATTTACATTTTACATTATCAATAAAAATCTTCAATTGAGAATATTCTCGTTGATTACAATCAATCCTCAATTTAGCAAATGTTGTTTAATTTCATACATGAAATATAATCCAACGTCATCAGATGCTGTTAATCTTCTGTGCTCGTATAATATAAATAGAGAACAATAATAATTGACTAATTACTATTATTATAACGACACGAGTAAGATTCCAGTAATGCTCATAACCTCTAAATTATCATGAGAACTCAAACTTAGGCAATATAAGGCACACTATGTGAACACTAAGTTCCAAAGAATCACATTTAACTAACCCAAATGAATCGATACAATAATTGTTCTTAACGTGATAATAAAGCGGAATCAATTCTCATTGATTTCAACAATAACTTTATCGTTAAAAACACTTAAGGAATCGGGCCGCCATTAATATCGATTTTATCCTAATGGGTTCAAAGTTTTCGATTTTAGCAAACGTCATAACATAATGAGAGCCTTTGGGGTAAAATCAAGATGAAATTAGTATTTTCTACACAAATAACTCAAAGTCATATATATACATTTAATAAATTACTACCCGGATGTTCTTTTATGTTGAAAAATTGTATAATAATCTATTTTCAAAATCTAAAAATTAAATGAAAATATTAAAAAAAATTACAAATAATTTTTTTTAAAGAAAAACATATATATATATATATATATATAATCGGGTTTGTTCGGTTTCGAAAAACCGGCGAACCGACAATTTGTCATTTTTTATCTTTAAACTATTTCTTATTTTGATTAACGAGATTATCCATCCAGTCGCCAAATCCGGTATTCAGTAACGTACTATATTGGCCATATACTCATAAAAACCATTATCCAAGAAATGCAAAATATTACATTTAGCTCACTCAATGTACAACACTATCCCACAACAAATTTGGCTTATACTCACGTACCATACACTATCCCACAACACATTTGGCTTATACTCACGTACCAATATCGTACAACACATGCATTTTTCAAATGGTCAAGCATATCCTTGTTCTATAAGTATACATTATTATTATACCGTTGCTTCAACATTACTCCATTTTCTAGCTATTCAATTTTCTACAAGTTTCCAAGTTTTTATTATGGCAGAGAGGCAACAAGGTGGTCTACCCACCCACCCTTCCCCCAAAAGATATGCAATCTTTAGTTTCAGGAAATAGGTTTAACGTCCAAATATTTAGTTCATACAAAAATATTTATTTCAAATCTTTAGTTTCATGACATTGGTTTTAGGTCCAAATATTTAGTTCATACAAAAATGTTTATTTCCAATATTTAGTTTCATAAAATGGGTTTAATAATTATATTCCGTATAATTAGTTCATAGAAAGATGTTTTTTTCATGAAAGATGTTTATTTATTTCCAAACTTTAGTTTCATGAAATGTGTTTAATAACGTACCTATATTTAATTAGTTCATAAAAAGATGTTTTTTTCAATCTTTATTAGTTTCATGAAATGGGTTTAACGTCCCAATATTTAGTTCATAGAAAGATGTTTGTTTATTTCAAATCTTTAGTTTCATTAATCATGAAATGGGTTTTAATGTCCAAATATGTATTAGTTCATACAAAAATGTTTATTTTCAATCTTTAGTTTCATGAAATGAGTTTAACGTACGTCCTAATATTTAGTTCATACAAAGATGTTTAGTTACGAGCTTTTTTCCTCTTTTTTTGGGGAATGAATAAATACTCAGTAAATCTCTATATTTTCAGGCATCGGGCAAGTGACATTGCTTCAGTCTGTAGGATTTAGACAGGGGCAAGGGGCTGTGTATTAAAATGGGCCTGGTCCCGGCGGAGTATTAAATAGAGCAGGAGATTAGTCTGCGGATTGCGATCAACAGTATGTTTCACAACTATCTCTACAACCTACTTATTACTCAAATGTCCCATTTAAACATAAGCAAATATTATTGTTTGTTGGAAATTATCTTTGTTTAAATTTTTTGTTTTTTTTGGGATTCACTACCCACTTTCAAACATGAAGCTCGAAATAAATGAGCAGAGACCAGCAGCTGGTGGTAATACGGCGCTTGCGTTATATCATTATCCATTAGTTAAAGAAGAAAACAGCCATTTGAAGAACAATTACCCCATATCAGCAGGCATTGCTGTCAAGAAGACATTAACTTAAAGAGTTCTCGATTTTCGAATTACATCGCGAAGACAGCGAGTCATCTCTCTTTCGCTTGTCGCTAGTTATAGAGCAGAAAGAGTTCATGATGTCAGCGCCGATTCACATTTACGCCAAGGATACCCCTTACCGTCGTATCACGGGAGGGAGCCCGTCAAACGATCCTGTAGCGCACCTTTTAGACTGGTCAATTAGGATTACTACCACAGGCTCAGTGTGGCGACCATTCTTTTGTTTAATTGTAATAGTCTAAGCTAGTCAAATACATTGCTTTTTGACTTGTAAATTCTTCATCATTTTTCCTTATTATTTTGCAATATGCTGCTGGAAATAATTAGTTTTTCATTATTATCATACCAACATTATTCCCATACATCATTAGCTTCACTCATCTCACCGTGATGTCGGCGACAGTGGCACAACGTGACTATTAATAGGATAATATTTATTTTAAAACACTCAGATTTCGATAATAATATGAAAAGAGTTAATCTATTTCACTTAGCATATTACAAATAATAAGAAAAAAGTGATAGAAGGAGTTTACAAGTCAAAAAGCTAATCTATTTGACTAACCTTAGACTATTACAATTAAACAAAAGAGTGGTCATACACTAATTTTGCAGAAGAAATTCAATAATTGACTCTAAATTTAATTTTAACAACAACATAAATAAGTGCCATGTCTTTGAGATATGATTCGACGAACTTCCCTTCAACTTCCTCGCCTCCATACCGACAAGAGAGATATCCTTGGCGATATACGGAATCGCCTTTGTTAACAACATCCTTTAATTTCTTCTCAAGCCCTATATCGGCTTTCGACAAGCGTATGAAGGATTTACGTACTTCCTTGATAGCCGTATTATATGCACTAGTCAAAATCGCTTTTAAGCTCAAAATAATCTTTATGAGAAAGAATTTCCATTACCACTACGCATCCATGAAGAAACCATTGCTACCACTGCTATCAAGTAATAGATTGGTTCTATTTCTTCAAATGAAATGACAACAACATGTGGATAGCAATTATAACACCCAACTGCTTCATATTACCCTCCAACTTCTTCGAGATATCTTTCACTTTCCGATCAATTTGCAGCTCATCCTTTTTGAAGTTTCAAACTCTCTGCCTGCTAATTGAATTCTCAGATGATCCCCCACCAAAAGGTAGTCTAGAAAAATTAAAAACAAAAAAAATTATTAAACAAAGATAATTTCCAACAAAAATAATAATATTCTGCTTATGCTTGACATGATGATTGAGATGATGATGGGACATTTTGGGGTAATATTCAAAGAAATGTGCAAAATTGAAAATAGAATTAGGTTTCTAAGTTCTAGGATGGTTATGAAATCATACCTGATTGGTCCTTGTCCACGGACCCCTTGCATAGCGGACTGTCTTCCTAAAAGCATCAATCATTCTAGTATATTCAAGGGGGACCTTGCCCTCCCATCACCAGTGACACCGAAGAAGCATCTTTCCATTCCTAACATGCATTCGTCTGGTGATGACATCAAGAGGGTATACACGTTTGTCCAACGGTCCCAGCAGCCCCACATGCAAGCTCAGAATGATTTTCAATTCTATTGTCTTCCGTGCCCAAATGATTTAGATTTGACCACCAACTTTAAGGATTCATACACGGAAAAAATTAAGACTACATATGGGACCTGCAAACAAGATGATAAGTTACACAAGGATGGAGGTTGGTGATCTGGGTATCTGCTACACCATACTAATAAAAACATAATCTTAAAAGCAGTAATGCCATTTTCAAGGAAGGAAAGACATACCGATCACCTTAACTGTCACTTCATGAATGTGAAGAGAGAGGAACTACAACTCCAATGACAGAAGGGAGCCAGCCCCTGTATAGCCTGTGGACCTTCCTGATGAAAACAGTGGATAGAGGCTGAAATTTCTCTGTATTGATAAGGAGACTTGTCTGTCTGCAAAATAAGAAAAAATTTAGCATGATTCAAACATACAAAATGGCAGGAGCATCAATAAACCGAGGAAAAGAAAGTGGAGACATTGCCTGCACAGTCAGTCTCCCACGAACCATGTCCATTGGGTAGGTAGCGGACATGGCAATTATTCCAGCACAAGCTCCAGCTCCAAGTCTAATAAAGGAGTTAATTCAGCATCCTCTGCATAAATTCAATATATATTAATTCTAAGGCTTTTGATTAATAAAGGAACCAATCTAATCTAGTCTAGCTTATTAATGGATGGCAAACACAATAAAGTCTGTAAACCATCAGTTGTGACTCTTAGCAAACGGACCCCACTGGAGGTGTTACCACAGAAGAATAAATAAAGAACAATAAACCATTAGAAAAGATCAACATTGATAAACCAATTATACTTACGATAGGAATGTAGTCATTATTATGTATAGAAACAAATTAAGAGTTTATACAACGGCCATGACTAGAGTTACTAAAACATCATAGTAATATATTTTATAAATCACAAAAAGTTGCATAAATATAAAAAGGAAGGCTAATAGTTTCCAATGAGGGGGTACTCTGCTAGTCATAAACTGTCTCCAATTATAAGAGATAGAATAGTATTTAAGTTCAGGTCCATGAAGTAGTTGCTGGAATGAACCTCAATGTAATTCACCAGGATGACTTGAACTGGCGGAAGACCTACACTCCCCTTTAATTTGCACAAAGTGTGACGCCCAAACTGACTTAAGCCTTACGACATTTGATTAATACGCTACTAGGAAAGAGTGTTGTATTACTAAAGATTGCATAGTTGGGCATCTAATAAATAAACTCCCCCAAAACTTTTCATGGAAATCGACATAACTTAAATTAAGAGAACAAGTAATTACAAATATACAATTGTCAATCATCATATAATCTCGCTAAAAACAGAAATAAAGACGTACTCATTGCCTGTTTGTTGTCTTGCATGATGCATAAGATCCCCCTGTCACAGGGATAAAGGAAGAAACTAAAGAGAAAATCCAAAGTTAATAAATTGGTTTATGCAATAGAATTTCAGATCTCTTCAACTGTGAGATAAACACCGAAGAGAGCAAGTAGACTAATGTGAAACGGTACAACGCTAATAAGGACCATATTCTAGTAACGTCACCGCTCGGCTTCTACACTTATCTTCCTATTCAAAGATCCCGCAAGGTCATGATGTACCAAATAAAATGAACATCAAACCGTGGAATTTGACACGATAATTTCTCCAATCGTGTACAGAGGTACTTGCAACCAAAAGTCAACTGAAGTAGTTTAGGTGCTACTACATGAAGAAGAAACTTTAAATGATGACCAAAGACAAATTGGAAAAAGGGAAATAAATTTCAGAACCATTTGCAAAAATATATATTAGAAATAATGCTTTATATATCCGCAACCAATTTTACAAAAAAGCATTCTAGAAATCATACTTTCAACCTTGCTCAGGTTTCTAAGAACTTCACGGCAGAATTAGGAACAATGCGAGCACAGTTAGTCCTATTCTCTTAACAATCCTCTGAAAACCTCTGCCTCATTATGTACTTCAGGCCTTGGAACAGTACCATTGTATTTAATATTATGTGATTCTGAAACCTGTACAGCCATTACTTTCTGTTAATACATTAAAGAGAGATTATCACATTAGAGTTTCAACCATATTGAAACCCATGTTATCTAATTCTCTACTTCATGCTATAGTGCTATACTAAAAGTACTTCAAAATCTATTTTAAAAATAAAATATAGGGCCATCTTGTGCATGAATAGTTTAAATGAATTTTGAAACACTCGGCTCAAATATGGTCAGAAAAGTATATGTAATCTACTAAAATAAACTACTCTGTATCAAATAAATGATCCCACCTGCAGCAATATTTTCAGCCGCTCCAAAAGCCAGCTGTCCGGGGACCTGAAACATCAACCTCTTAAACAATCTGATGTCTGAACATTTGAAAACAAACACGCAGCCAGGAGTTAAACAAAGACTCCTCTCAGTTATGTTGGCTATCCTAAATGCAAAACCTTGCAATTTCTATTTAACTCGAGTACCTCTACCAAATACATTTATTCTAATATATGCCAAGTGAAATGAACAGTACTATGGCATAACATGACATTTAAACAATGTATTATGTATGATTAATCTCTGTATGTGAAAAGAATAGATTCTTTTGATCCGCTTATACTTGGGGTAAAGTATGATTTTTATGATTCCTCTATACAAAAAGTGTGAATTTTATCATTCATTTTACTCCAAACATAAAACAATTGGCTTTTCTCTGTGAATTGAGTCTTACAGAATCTCTTACGAAACACAAAAAAGAGCTTTACATCTATAAAGTGTGAAATCTTTTATTGATCATTTCAATAGGTATGAAACCCATTTACCCATAGTAGAATCCAATACCCACATTAATAAATTCAACAACAAATCAAATCGGCTGCATACTATCCAACCCCCATTACTCCGCTGTTTGTTTCAGTTTATCGCATGCATGTTAATATTAATATATACGGAGTATAATATAAACAATACCCACATTCACAAAATCAACAACAAATCGAATAAAATCACACACATTTTTATCTACTTTCAGTCTTATATTATTACAGACCCCTAGCAACAACAAACAAGTATGGATTTTCACTATTCATTTCTACAAAAAAGTATACATTTTTATTATTCATTTTAACAAAAGTATGAATTTTATAACTAAATTCCAATAATAAAAAATACCCACATTAACAAAAATCAGCCGAAATCAATTACCTAAATTGAAGAAATTAACAACAAACAATAAAAACAAAACAAAATAAAATATACATTATTCATTTTACTTAAAGCATGGATTTTATAACCAAATTCCACATAATAATACCCAAATTAACAAAATCAATTACCCAAATTGGAACCATAAAAAAAAAAATCGAAATAAAATATACACATTCTTCATTTTTACTTAAAGCATGGATTTTATAATCAAAATAAAACATACACACATATATATACTCCTACAATCCTCCAGCAACACCACCAGCAAAAGGGATTTGCAAACACTAATACAGCATAACTAGTTGGTTTAATATCCTCTAAGCTAGCTTAGCTTCTCTCTGCAATTTAATTATTTTATTCATTGCTTATTCACTCCTATTCACATCTTCTGGAAGTTTCATTTTTAATTTAATATAAACCCAAAATTAAATATATTATTACAATAATAATAATAATAATTAGCTGAAAAATGGAGATTGAGAAGTTTTTTGATGAAGAGATTGAACAAACGACGTCGTTTTAGTGGCGGCGAAGAGAATGAGAGAGAGAGAGAGGAGTTTATTGGAAATGTGTGCCGGTTTGTATTTTTACAAGTATCGAATGACATCGTGAATCTATTCTATACATTTTACCAGCTTTTGAGAATTAAGAGTGTCATTTCAAATCTCGCAATGACTTTTTGTTATCGAGTCCGATACGACGTGGTGTGGAGCTGGCAAATGTAGTCAAAAGAAGAAAGAGTATCTGTGTGGTAACGCAGTTAATCGATCAATTTATAACAAAACAATTTTAATGTTTTTTCGTTCATGTGCTTTATCGTAATCCGCCAAGCAATTACCCGTTGTTTTGGGTACTCGAGTAATTTATTTGACCCGAGCCGCTCTCACATAAGCGAGTCGAAGGTGTAATGTATCAATTCTCCCTTTGCCGCGAATCGAAAGGTAATGAAGATATTAATTAGAAAATAAATGTGCGGAACCTTTACGGCTATTACATTGTTCATAATCAAAAGAAACAACATTAAAGTCACTAATAACAATATCATTTAAATTCTTAAACATACGACACTGGGCTGAGTCAAAACAACCTTCACAATTTTTTCAGATCCCTGTCAAGCCTCAGATTCCATTCTCCAAATTTTTTGATACAACCCCGATAATGTCTATGCCAAACTTAAGAAAATAAGTCATCAAGAAGATAAAACTGGCAAGCAGAATCCAAGTATTCGGTGAGAGTAGGATGAGTAAATAGCCGCTTTCAAGAATTAAAGGAAAAGTATATTTTATCCACCTTAGCCGGATTATCATTATTAAGAGCGACAAGATAGCTTTTTTATGGTCGCCCAATTTCTTTGTAGAAAAAGATTATCGAAATATTTTGGTTGATCGCTATTTGATATGTCCAAGCATATTGCATCTCTTTGCAATTTTTTACGACAATGATTTGGCGGTCAATTTCTACTACAATGATTTGTGTCACTTCAAGCGTGAATTTCGCTTGATTTCGCAAGATTCTGATTCTGTAGAGCGACAGCCTCAACCATTTAAAGTTGACGAGCCATTCTAGAGCAAAGCTTGTGAGCACGCCCCAAACTAGTCACAAGAGTCTCTCATATCAAAACAACTGGCTGGCTAGAAAGTTCAAGCAAACCCAAATCGCATTTCCAAATAAAAGAAACTAGTATTATCAGAATTAGTCCTAATCTTTTAAAAACTAACGAGAAATAATAAAGTAAATAGGCGAGTACGAATATCAAAGCGAGACGAACGAAGACTTTTAATAAAACATAATTAGCAAAAGAAAGATGACTATTTTTCTTCGAAGGCATAAAGAGAACATAAAAAGTGTTGATATGAAACATTAGTTCAAAACAAATGATATCAATAAATCAAAACAAGACCTCTTCAATTAGATTTCACCCCTTTTAAACTCAAAAAATGATATCTGTAATTATTTAACTCTCGAAAGCAATTAACAAAACCCAACGATTAGTATGTAGCCTATCAAAACTAAACAAGAATTCATGGGCATAACGTGATGATATTAATGTAAGATTTTTTTTTTTGGGGTTAATTAACTATAAAATTTTTCTCTCTCTCGGGAAGTTCACATCTCAGAATATTGAGCAGATATGATCCTCTTCTGCAGATTTGAACTCTTCTGCATAAGGGTCCGTAATAAATATAATCGTGCTTAGATGTTCGGTAATTTAAGAACTTTTTAATCAATATATATTATAAACGATAAACACTGCGAAATAAATTTAGGATTGTTAATACATTTGATTCTTATGTTTGAACTTTTTAATTTTATGTAGTAAAAGATTTTATGTATAGTACCATGTAATTAATTTTGAAAAAGTTCTATTTTTATAAACTACTTCAAATCCCATCAATAATAAAAAGAGAATGATAAATCATTAATTCAACTAACTTACTTAAAATCAACAAGATTAAATCCAACATGGTAAGGATAATAAAAACATAACGATAATAAATGTTTGGAATCAACTTTTTACTAAAAATTTAGATTTTGAAACAAATGTTTTCATGAAGAGAATCATGACCTAAATTTTATTTACATCACTATATCAGAAAGATCGGCTTAAAAATCTAGATTCAAGTAATATATATTTACTCATGTGATATATATACCATGTAGTGATTTAACCTATCACAATACTATTTTTTTCAAAATTTTATATTGTTCGTTATTTGTCTAGTATAGGTTATTCGCTCGATCGCTTCTCTTATTATTTTCTCCATCCGGATAAATTTAATTAGTTGTTAGTTGTTACGGCTGAAACAAGACGAATGACATGTGTCCTTATTAGTATTAACCATATATTGTACATTTTTATCTAATTTTTTTATGACAAACTATAATCATAGCGAGTCTGAAATACATCAAAAAACTAAATTCGGTCATTTATTAATGTCTTATACCAAAAACAAAAAATATAGACATAATTCTAAACTAATTTGACTTGAAGTTCATCATCGCTTGAAACTGGTTGATGATAGTTTTATATCATAATATAAAATAATGGTTGCCATTCAAAACCTAATTAAATATCTTACTTTCTATAACTCACCACCTATTACGCACCGAACAAGATATTTAAACGTGATTTAAGGTTAAGATTATTTTAGTATGTTATTTGGGAAAGGAAACGAAGAGTAATAATTTTAAATCAGAATAAAAAGACTAAAAAGCGTGGCAATGTATGGCTAATTTGCTTTTTTCTGGGTTCTATACTACGCTGCAGATCTTTCTACTATCCCTTATATTTTTTCGATTTTTTCTGTGCCTAGTCCCCTAAACTTTTTATCTTTTAAGGCATGGTCCTTATCACTATTTTTAACAGCACCGAGCCCTTATACTATCCTGCTTTACACAAACGACATTTTCCTTCTCTAATACTAAAATAAAGTCTAGGAAGGACATTTCACATAATTAAAATAGAACCCTACACTTTTCTTCTTTTAACACACCTACCTACTCCCCTCTAAACTATAGTCCCCGAGCTATAGCTCTTTCTTTCACATACCTTACCCGATCCACTCCCCCACCCTAACCCCAACCCCTAACCCCATAACCCCTAAACTATAGTCCTTGAACTATAGTCATTTTCTTTTTTGACACACCTTACCCTACCCCTACCCTCACCCCCTACATTACAACCCCTGAACTATAGTCCATTTCTTCTACTACCACCCCTACCCCTACCTCCACCCCCTACCCCATAGTCCCTAAACCGACATTTACTTCATAATAACTGACATTAAAATGTTTGGAAGTTACATGATTCTCATTATTTCAACTTTTTCATAGTTACACAAAAAATAACATATTATTTGTTATATAAATACTCATTATTTTATACTAGGTATTATGTAATTTCAACAACATACCTCAAATACCAGAGAAAGAATACAATATCAACTTTTATTCATTTTCTTAAAATAATTTGTATACATGTTGTTAGCTATTTTCAGTAAAGTTATTCAAAGAAAGTTTCTCAAGAATATTATATTGTAACACTTTCTATATCTCCAACCATTAATAATAAATCTTAGGTAATTTCTCAAATATCATTTCTATTCTTCTTCAAACCATTATTATAGTTTGAATTATATTATCAGTATATTTTCTACGACTTTATTAGAACATAGAAATCAATGAAAGACGATGAAAGAGATCTCAAGACATTTTTCATCAAACATTTAGACGAATAAAAAAATATTTATTATAGTTTTATGATTACATTTAATTGATTTTATTTTACTTTAAGATTTACATTTGACAAGCCATATAGTTTCATTTATAGTAATAAATAAAGATTTGAATATAAATAAATATGAAAATACATCATTTTGAATTAATTACTAAAATAAGATTATAATTTACGTACGTAAGCGATCAAGTCAAACAGAATAAATCTAAGATCTGCCAACTTTATACTAAACGACGGTAGGAATCTCCCAAAAATTTTTTTTGAAAAAATTTATGTGATTTTTGTATAATTAAATATTTATAAGTCTTAAAAATTAACTCATTTTCTAAGATTCTACATAGGTTTTTTTAGACTTGTTAGCTACTCTGTGAATAATAATTTTTATGAATTTTTAATTTGGGGTACACAATCATATGTCTACTCTCATAATGGTAAGTATAATATTATTTATTAGTGTAATTTCATATGCATGTACTTATTCGATGAATTTTGAATTCATAGGCAGAAAATATATCTTTCAGTAGTACATGTCTTTTAACTCCAAATATAAACTACTATGACAACTTAAAAAACACATTTCCGATAAAGAAACACTTTGAAGTTTGGAATATATCAATAGTCATCACATCAAAGTTTCCAACGTCATATTTCAACTCAAAGATAAATATCAGAATTAGTAAAAGTATATCCAAAAATAAATAAGATATTTCAAATTTTGACATAAATTAATGTCAATATGAAAAATCTATTCATAATTTACTATTTAAGGATTGCAATCTAAATTTAATAATTATTATTATATATTATTTAAAGAATTTCAATAAAGAATATATGATTATATTATTTAGCCAGCCAATACATACTCAAATTTATCATTATTATACATTATTTTGTATTTTAATAGACTAAACCTCAAAAAATGAATTTTTTTCTCCATTAAAAGTTTATCTACTAACGCATCTAATATGATACTAAAGATTCTTCTAAACGCGCGAATAAAAAGCTTTGTTGTTTCTTCCCTTTTTTATAAAGATAATAATATCCTCCACCACTATTTCAATTACATGACATTAATAAATTAATATTATACAATTAATGTCCACAATTATTTTTATTTATTCTCGTAACATGCATTATAATAAGTGCTCTATCAATTTCATTCTACCGTTTTGCTTGCTTGGGTTAATGGATAGTTATTGGGTGCACAATCATTTTCCAGCATTTTGCTTTCATTAATGGCTTCTCATTAAATTTCCATGTAATACGAGTATAAAACACTTCTTGACTAATCCATTTAATCTCATAGTTGTTCTGCATGCAGTTATTCTTAGGCAGCCTTATTCTTATTTGATTGTATGTGGCCTCTTTGCTGGATGATATACTATATATAAATACAAAGTGTTCGTCATTTAAGTAAAAAGAAGAAAAAAAAAACATCATCATCATCAATTCATCATCGTATAAGTGCTCTATATACCGGATGCATGCACACCATACTCATCATGCAATTGCACCACCAGAAATTTAGATTTTAAAATGACAACTATATATCTTTTTTGAATTAACAAAATGCAGTGTACCACAACTGGTTGAAAGCTAAGATAATAAAGAGTTGTTAGGGTTTGAATCTACACAAGACGTTTTTTCATTTTTACTCTTAAAATATTCTTTTTTCAATTTTTTACATTCTATTTTCCTCTTCAATCTACACAACACGTTTTTCAGTCATTTTTACTCTTAAAATCTTCTTTTTCATTTTTTTACATTCTATTTTCCTCTTCAATCTTCTATCATTCTTCTCACCAATCTAACAGCAATTTCTCTCTTCTCCGGACTCCGGCGCCTCGTCTCGTAAGTCGTAAGGCCTTGATTTCACTATTCCTTATTTCTCCCAATTTGTACTCAATATTATAGAAAAAGCAAACATTTTGTTACATAATCATACTTTCAGTGTGGTGTATAAGCTTGTGAAATTAGCTTTGCTTTTACCGGTAGCAACCACAAGTGTTGAACGTGTCTTTTCTCCTATGAATCATGTGAAAAGTGACAAATCTAGTACAATGGGCGATCAATGGCTAAATGACCGTCTAGTACTAGAACGGAATGTGCTTAGTACTATTAATAATGATGTAATTTTAGCACATTTTCAAGAATTTGATAAAAGATTTTCTTTGTAAACTAATTAGACTTTCTCATTGATGTAGTCTTTTGTTCAACTGATTTTACGTTAATGCTTTTGGTAAAAGAAAAATTCCAATTTACACCACTAAATTTCGACTCCTGCATCCGGCTATATATATATATGTTACGTTCTTCCTCCATTTCTTTTATAGCGTTCTTCGTCCAGTTTTGATTTACATGCATTTATATTTTAATTGCATTTATATTTTCACTTTTTAATTATTGCATCTGCCATGTATACCTCTACCTTTTACCAAAATTTATTGATAAAGGGACGCAGGGAAGGATCGGTTATTAGGAGTTGAGAATTGATTCGGAAAAACTAGAAAAAAAATTTATCAGCGAAGTTGTTTAGCTAATGATAAATAAGGTTATGAGCAGTATGGTAAAACAAAAAGAATATACTTCATAGCTAAACCGTGTAGTTATTTTGTACAGGTTAGATCAAAACTTCTATCTTTTAATCTTATTATTTTGAAGATTTCTAAAACGCACAACTAATATGTTATATTATATTATATGAATATAAAAGAAACACTTTAATACGATATGTTTCTTGTTTCATTATGATAATGTAACAACTAATGATATTACAATCGTAATTATTCAAATTGATTATTAAGTTTTTTCATATGAATAGAACTCGTGAATAAGAAGTTCCATTTGATTTTTATTATGAAAAAGGTACAAAAATATTTTACTTTTCTTATATCAACACAAGAAACCCCTTAAGTGAATAGGCATATCTTTAGAGACCATGTTTATTTTTATTTTAAGAATAATTCAATATCCATATAATAAAGATGTAGATTCTTCAATTTGATAATGCATGTTTTTCTGTAACATTTAAAATGAAGCTAAATGAATGTATTAGAAGATAAGCTTCATCTTGCATACAAAATTGACATGTTTTTTCTTATGGTAATACAACAAATAAAAGGTCATTTCTATCAAGATCACCAAGCTCAAAGTCAAGCTTAGAAACAGACATCTCACAAATCACAAGAAACGCTAGAGATCCATAGTTTGGACAATGATCCTCTTCGATTTGATAAAACATGTACACCGAGGAATTTTCTCTTACAAAATGGGTTTTATTTTATACCCCTCTCATAAATAATGTAAAGCTCTTTTCAGATTACATTTGTCCTTCCTTCTAAGTATGTAAAATTATATTTTTATATTTTCAATGTACTTTTTGACTACCTTTTCTTATTAAATTATCAACCAACTAATTATATAGTTTCAATTAATTGACATTTTACATTTTCAATTAATTATATAGTTTTAATTAATTGACATTTTATATTTTCAATGTACTTTTTGCTACTTTTTATTTTTTTTAATTTATGTGAAATGACTGTAAAGCATAACTAAGCTTTAACCGATTGAAAGACTTAATATAGTACGTAGTACTTCATAATAACCATTATAATTAAATACTCCCCACATCACTAATTGATAGGGTCAATTTATATTTATGGAAATTCCTAATTTGATTCTCATTTAATTCAAATATGTGGAGAAAAAATTTAAGTTGTGAGTTAAATTTAAAATTTTCTTCATGTTTATGTTAAATCAAATAATATCTCTATTAAAAAGGGATGGAGAGAGTATTAATCATGTTAATTAAGGGAGTACATATTGTTATAACTGAAAAGGTCCGACGGTGCTCTCTACATGAAAACGATTCCAAGCTATTGATTTCTAATCTGCAAACTAAAAATGTTAAACAAAATAAATTTGAGTGAATATAAAGATATGTCAAACGGTTAGGGACATGTCGCATGTACGTGGCCATTTTAGCTATAGAGTGATTGTTATAGTACAAACATTTCGGTCCATTCTTATCTCTTCATTTGTTCAATGACACTCGGCTTCAAGGTGTTTCATCTCATACTGAGATGTAGACTTGAGATGTATCTATACGTGGAGATATTGAAATATACCTAGTTGCCAAATTACATGGGTGGGGTGGAGGAAAAGTGTATCAGATCATATTATATAATTGTAATTTAAAAACAAAAAGAGGGAGTATTGTAGACTTTGGGATATAAATCTAATCTAGTCTAGTGAAATCAGTTCTCCAATATTTTTATGGTTTAACTTCATCTAGTCCCTCAATTTATTGTCATTTGGTAATTTTGGTAGCTGATGTTTCAATATAGGCGAGACTTTTTTTTTTGTTAACGCTCTTTGTTAATATAAAGGATCGATTCGAAAACCTCTTCGTTATAAAGAATATCTCAGAATAACGAACTTAAATTCAAACTGATTAATATAGGTGAAACTTGGAACTGATAGTAATCAAATAAGGGATTCTATAAAATTTTGATGTTAATAAGGTATTATATCTAAATTTGATGTTAAATTGTAATTAATGTAATCTTCAGAAATGGGCCTAATCTAAATACCGAACTATACAACAAGACTTCTATAAAGAATGATACAATATATTACGAACATAATGAAAAAAGATTTCAACGAAAATGAAAAACGACAATATAATGAAATGATTACAACAAAAACGAAACCTAATCAAGTCATTTCGACGCTCTTTAAACAAATTCGAATTTTCCCAAATGGTGCTTTGTGACGATCATTTGTATACGATCGCTTTCTCATGATAAATGACCCAACGATCGACTTCACAAGCACAAGTAAATGATCGATGAACCGCCTCATGAAGCCATGTATCACCTTGAGAAAACAAACAAAAGGAGAGAATGGGCGCCTCGAAGCCTGCAATGCGTGTGTTTCATCTGATTCATATGGAGTTTTTGGATGATTAAATATAATCTTGTCAACCAAAACGTCAGATTAATGAGCAAATAAAACGGCTCAGAATGCCTAAATGGCACTTAACACAATTGATTGTCCATTCTCAGATTGTACCTCTTTTGAATTTTGAATGCAAAATCGAAGCTGACCGTATTAAAAGGTGGCTCGTGACGAGCCCCCTTTCTGAACGATTCGTAGTCCGTGAGGTCGCAAGACACACACCGGGCTTCACAATTTCCAGCTCATTATTTTCCCGACTTTACAATCACCAAGTGGGGCGCCAGATTTTTTTCGCATAAGTAGTCAATCAATTTACTAAGTCACTAAAGACCTCTTCTTATTAAGTGAACTTCCAACATCCTCTACTCCACGCGGCCACACTTGTTTTTCTCCAAACTTCATGGTTTGTTCCCATCTTCGCATGCTCTCATTGACACACAAACGAGATACAAATTTTGGACTACAAATATCCAACATCCCCCCATTACTTTAATCAAAATTTGTATTCAAACAAATTCAATAAAAACCAATATCCCCCATGGATACAAATTTGAAAAGATTTTCACTGAGCACCCAAGGAGAAGAACAACGACCGATTCCCCGTGATGTGATAGTAGCGCCGATGGCCTTGGAACCCTTCCCCTTGTGTACATATGTTTGTTGATTCACCAAATGTATTACAGACACGATGTCTTGGAACTAATCAAGCTTTTTGGTAGCAATGATGACATGCTTCACACGATCTCGATCCCGACTCAGACGGGGCTCTCACCATGGGCGTCCGGTTAGGCCATGGACACATGCCCGGGTTCTCAGAGGCTGTCGCCAAGAAAATGCACCCTCCGAGCATTTCTAAAGCGGCCCCTTACTTTAGCCTCACATAGGGTGACCCTTCATATTCTTTCGAGCAACCCGCGCTTACCTCCTTCAGATCTCATGAGTCATTAAAAGCATAGTTGAATCTTACTCATGGGTATCAATCAAGCTACCTAGAAATAGGTAGTGGGAAATCCCCCACAGGATCCGCTAATACAATATGAGCCAGCTTGTCCCTTTGAACCCGAATTTCAGATCTCCTTCCAAATACCAAGCGTGGTCATTACCGTATTTTTCTCAAGGGCATTGAATCACATTCATTTCAATGAATTCCAACTAATTCTTTTGTTAACCCCTTTGGTCAACGGATCCGCAATGTTACTTTTGATCTTACATGATCAATGCGATAACCCAAATTTTTGAGAGTAATTGTCTAATGGTATTATGTCGCCGATTTAACGTGTCTCGACTTTACCATTATATAAGTGGCTGCGTGTCTCTCCTAATTGCGCACTATTGTCACAATATATGCAAATTGAGGGGTCAAGCTTTTCCCACTCCGGTATATCCTCAAGAAATTACCTAACCATTCTGGCTCTTCCCCCACACACTTGTCCAAGGCAATTTAACTCGACTCCATCGTGGATCCGACAATTAATGTCTGCTTTTGGAGGACTTCCACGACACAACCGCACCGCCTAAAAGTTGAACACATATCCACTAGTAGGCATTGAATCACTAGTATCTGAGATCCAATTTTGCATCCGTACCCCTCAAGTACAATCCACATAACGCTGGGATAGTGCGTACTGTAATTCCGAGTATGTCTCAAGTACTTAAGTACTCGCACCATAGCTTCCCAATGATCGCTACTGATTAATACTCAGATATCTACTCAATTTCAAGTATCGAATAAGTTATATCCGGTCTAGTACAACTCATCGTACATGATACTCCTAATAACTTGAGAATACTCAAGTCGACACACTTTCCCTTTATTCTTCTCGTGGAGGTATCGATATTCATCCACCGGAGCTTGACATTCTCCCAAATCGCCTTGGCAAAATTTCCCAAGAATTTTATCGACATAGCGTGGATCAAGCTTTAACACTAGACCGTTAGGAATTCCCCGCCAATATGGACTCCAAAATTAGATCTCGCTTGTCCCATGGGCCTCATGTCAAACTTGGAGTTCAAATACATCTTTGGTGGATTAATTATTTTTTGATTGCTACCAACAACGAGCATGTCATCCACATACAAGCGTAGAATTACATATCCCTCTAGTGGATTTTGCTTACAAACACACTTGTCACACCTATTGATTTTAAATCCACTGAAGTAATGCCTCATTTAAACTTCTCATGCCATTGTTTAGGCGCTTGCTTTAACTCCACATACAAAGATTTGACACCGACATATTTTATCTTCTTTAATTCGAACTATAAAACCCTCAAGTTGTTCCATGTAAATTTCTTCATTTAAATCTCCAATTAAGAAAGCCATTTTCACATCCATTTGATGTACATCTAAATTGTGCAAAGGAGGCAATTGGTAGGATACTCCTACTGATATTATCCTTGTCACGAGAATAAGTATCAAAATAGTCTAGTCCTCCTTGTTGTCTATTTTCACAAAATGACTAGTCTACTTTTTGTACTTATCTATCGGCCCCATCACTATTTTCCTCTTTAAAAAATCCATTTGGATTTTAGAGCTTTACATCCTAGTGGAAGATCCACCAATTCCCAAGTGTGATTCTCAGAAAATTGAATCAATCTCACTTCGTGATAAATTTTCCTTCCAAAGCCGGGACCATCGCTTGAACTCCGATGTACCTCGTAAGTTCGAGGTTCACTCTCAAGCATATACGTTACAAAATCAGAACCAAACGACTTCTCGACACGTGCCCTTTTACTACGTCGAGGTTCTTCTCCCTCAATTTTCTTACCTTGACTATCCATAGTCTCGCATCTACACTACCCTCGTGTTCATGTGATCCTTAGATGTCGAAGCACTTTCATTAGATTCTACCTGAAGACATGTTCGGCTGACGCGACATTCCGTGATTTCCAATTATTGTATTCTTTGTTCACCCGTGAATTGTCACTATTATGAACAAGAAAACCGATATGCATTACTATTGTGAGCATATCCACAAAATTGCATCAATCGCTTTCTTTAGACCAATAGTCACCGCTAGAGGAGGTAATACTTAATTTTCAAACACCCCCCACACTCAAGATGTTTCAGAGGTTGGTGCTCTACCTTTGAACAATTCAAATGGGGTCTTATCCTCATCTTTACGAGGAATTTTGTTCAAGAGGTAGTTAGCTGTCAGTATCGCTTCCCCCCACATTCCTTGAGGTAAGCCTGAACTTATCAACAAGGCATTCATCATCTCTTTCAATGATCGATTTTTTCTTTCGGCAATCCCATTCGATTGAGGAGAATATGGTGGGGTCACTTCGTGAACAATACCACGCTCAGAACAAAATTGACCAAATGGTGAGACATACTCACCACCTCTATCACTTCGTACTACTTTTATTTTTCTCAAGTTGATTTTCAACTTCTTCTTTATAAAGTGCAAATTTATCGATTGCCTCATTTTTACTTTTCATCAAGTATACATAGCAAAATTTTGTACTATCATCTACAAAGGTGATAAAGTACTCATTTCCACCTTTGGATTGAACTGGGCTCATATCACAGACGTCACTGTGAACAAGATCGAGAGGCTTATTATTTCTAACCACGGTTGGAATGTTGTTTCGCCGATTTTGCTTCAACACACGCCATTAATTTTTGTAATTTTATCGATAAATTCATTAGGTATGATTCAACTTGACTATTCTTCTCGCAGAAAAGAATTAGAGTTCACATGTCCTAACTCTACTACTATTCCATAAATTAGAGTACTCACAAACATAGGCAATATTATTTTTATTCATCTTTGTTTGTAACCATTACATTCATTTTGAAAAGGCCATTTAACACATAGCCTTTCCAACAAACATGCCCGACTTTTAGAAAAAGTACAACTTTATCGTACTCCACTCATAAAGTTTAACCCATGTTTGCTAAGTAAAGCAACCGTACACAAGGTTCTTTTCCTAAGTTAGCATGTAACATTATTCAATGTGACTTCCTTCCTCGGGTCCTTCTCAAGACTACGCTCCTTCTCCCTCAATGTCGAGGTTTTATTATCTCGCCATGTACATCTTCTCACCATTCGGCAAGTGGCTCGGAAGTAGCAAAGGATCTTTGACCGAACAAACACGCTTAGTAAAGACCGGTATCATCCACCGCCTGCGGGTTCGTGCCCACAAAGTTCACCTCTTTAAATCACAGCCGACAAGTTGGTCTCTGCCTCGATTCTTCGTGACAGCAATACGTAACTGAACGAAGTAATACTGAT